>CM028249.1:44726081-44787162 GCA_016432835.1 Brassica nigra
GATTTACCGGCTATCCGAAAATTTTTCCTCGAGGAGAAGTGGGCTGATTTCACCCCTAAGCGGGTCCGTCGCGCCATAGCCCTTTACCGTTCCCGATTAGAACCGGGTATGCCAGTTGATGAAGAGTCGGGATCGAGCATGGATGGCTTCGTGCCGCACGAGGGCCGGAAAAAGAAAGGAAAGGCAAGCACTCGCCAAGGTAAGAGTACTGCCGTCGACGATGCGTCAATCGACGTAGAATATTTCTCCTATCTTAACGGTGACGTGCCGGTCAACCTCGATGACTTCTTTGATTTCCAGCTTCCCTCGGTTGAGGGCTGTTCTTCTGAGGTACCAGAATTTGCTGAGGCGTCAAGAACGGTCAAGGAGGTAATTTACGATCTTCGACCATACATTCTATTTGCATTGTCGAGTTTTTCTTTCCTGAGCTTGAGTTTTGCAGGCCCTTCTGAGAGTAAGCCGGTCCCTCGGCACGAGCAGACAAGAGGCTCGCATGGCTCAGTTTAGGACCGATATGGCCGAGAAGGAGATCGCCCGCCTGAAAACCGAACTGGATAATCCCCGGGAAGGGGATTGTCCGAGGCAGATGTATGTCGTGTTTACAGGCGGGGAAGGAGAGACGTGGCCGAAATCGTAAGAACCCGTCGTGAGAGGTTCTCATGAATTGAGAACTTCAAGCGAACCACAAGGCTCTTAGATTACCGCGAGTGTCTTGGCACTGCGGGTGGTTTGTATCTTACGACGGTTCACGACTATTCCTACGACGTCGAGTATGTGAAGCAGTCTCGGCGTATGAATGAGAGGATTAGGGACTTTGCGATCCCTCAGATCGAGCGAAGGATCTGGAAGCAATGGAGTCTGATCCCTGTTTCTTCTGACACGGTAGAAGCCGAGGCGGGAGTTCCCGATGAGACGGGTGAGGTGGATCAACCGCCCGATTATAAATGACCAGTCGCTCGGAAGATCAATGACGGGGGTCTTTGATCTCGGCGATTGACTGAAAGGTTCCCTGTGACTTGTTGGGGTATTGCCCCTTTAGCTTTGTGATATATTCCGATTTGCATGTTGTCTCCGGCCCGAAGTGGCAGTTTCTTTTTATGTAGTGGGACTGGCCGTATGTGGCTTCGCATTTTAAGAGCATGTTTTTATTCGTGCGAATGTAGAGGGAAGGGTGCGAGTTGTCATCTCGCGACCTAACTCTGGGTGAACGGCTATATCGCGATCTGTTTCAGAGTTTTCCGCAGCGTACAAGCTTGTGGGATTTCTGGAGATGTGCGAACAATAGCCAAGAGGCAAATTTTGGGATCTCGTATCAGGGTGTTTGATACTATGCCTTGAGATGTTAGAGACCACTGTGCTGGGTTTAGGGTAAGACCTAAGTCTACTCATGGTTTTTGGGGGTGCGATGACTACTTTGACTTACGTTTCCCGTATCGTTTTCGACGTGATTCCGTCCCGCTTCAAAGTCTGCGATATGTTCTTGGCTTATATGACTTGTATGGTAGGAATCGAGCATCTCTTCGAGGACAACTTTTAAGTCTCCCGAAAGTGCTGACCAAAATATTGGTTTTCTTTTATAGCGCGCTATTTTATCCTAGTCGGATGTAAGAGGATCCATCCTTTGGATGGATCTTGGTGCGTTTGTTTAGGACGGCTAGAGTGCTTGGCGGGGCCAATGGACGAGCGTTTGTATTTTAAAGTCGCGAATGGACTGATAGCATTTTTTCGCAGGTCTAGGCGACGTCTCGCTTGTCCCTTTGAAAATGAGTCTGGTGTTTCTGGTTCTGGTCAGGAGTCGAAATTGACGATGCGACCAGAACGCGCTTATGACGGAGTTAATCCGTTTTGAGAACGAGATGATTGTTTGCGGACAGGGGAATTTTATGAAATTCCAGTCGTAAACTTTATTGCAAAAAAGTTTCGAAATATCGAGTACAAGAAAAATTTTAAGGTGCGTAAGCATACGAGCATTTGTATATGTACTCCCCATTTTGGAAAGGGGATAGCTGAACTTGTCGTTTAGACAAGCTGCCTACGTACCCCTCTCGGGGATCAAGCTATCTCGTAGTTCTGTTGGTCGTGCGAGTGTGTTTACTCGGCTGTCTTTTTCGCGTCGATCGCATTAGTCGCGGGATCGACGTCTTCTACCGGTTTTGTCTCCTCCGGCTGGATGGAAGCGTCAGGCTCCGAAATTATTATTTCTTCGGCCGTTTCTTGAGTTGGCGATTTCTGATCTTCTTGTTTCAGAGCGTTTTCAGTCGGAGCCTGAGTTACCTTTGTCCGTTTGGGCTTTACCATTGCGGTAGTCGTGATTTGCCGCAGCTTGTGCTTGGCCAGGAAGCAACGTCTCGACTCTTTTTGGCATCCGCAGATCGCGGCGACTCCGTTGTTGGTCAGGAATTTGATGCCTAGGTGATAAGTTAAGAGGACTGCTTTCATGGTGTTTAGCCAAGGCGTGCCCATGATGGCGTTGTAGATGGCCGGGTGATCGACGACCCCGAAATCAATGATTTTGGTCATTCCTTTCGCTGCGACAGGAAGTTGCATCGATCCCAGAGTCATTGATGTAGTCCCCGAGAAATCAGTCAGGGGTTTGGGCGATGGCACGACTTCTCCCAACGGGATGCTCATTCTCCTCAGAGTGTCGCGGAACATAACGTTGACCGTGCTACCCGTATCGATGAGAACCCTGGCGACCTCTAGATCTCTTATGACGAGATCGATCACGAGTGGATCACAGTGAGGCTGGTCAATTCCGCCGGCCTCTTCTTCGTCGAAACGTGATCGTTTCGCTTGGAGGATTGCCGGGCTCAAACCTGATTGGCGAGTTCTCGCAAGCTTTGGCTTTGCGCAGGTAGGTTTTGATGGCTGAGACAGTATCGCCGCAGCACTGTGATCCTCCGATGATCATGTTTATCCTGCGACGATTATTGTCGTTGCCTCGTTCATGGTGCCTTCTCCCGTGCTTTTCTCCCGATTGAGACTAGTTCTCTGCCTGAGGAGATTTATCGTTCTTTGGGAGACGGTCGCAGTCGAGGATGAGGTCGTTCAGGCTGGTCACCTTGGCGAGATCTCCTGCCAGCAGTCTGGCGGCTAATCTTGCCCCTAGAACTTTGCAGTTCACAGTCGAGTGGCCTCGCATTTGGTGAAAATCGCTGGAGGCGTTCTCATCGTAATTCGGATTCCGGGTCCATGTGTTGCCCGTCGTCCGGCCCTGCTCCGATCCAGAGTTGATGGCGCAGTTGTGGGCGCCTTGGTTCTTTTCTTCCCCGTGATGTACGCTCTTGTCTTTACGGGGGTTTCTTCTTTTCGATTTCTGGTCAGCCCCATGATCTTTCGACGATGTCTTTTTTCGGCTCCAGTTTCTGTGACAAGACTTTCGTCTCTTGCTCGATGACAATGTAGTCTGTGGCCTTGTGGAGCACATCCTGGATCGTCCGCGGCTTTTCCAAGGTTATCCACTTTCTAAGTTTTGACTTGTACCAGAGTGTTTTTCGGAGCGCGTCGATTGCAACTCTGTCACTTATTCCACTGACCCTAGCCATTACGGTTTTGAACCGTTTAATGAAGTCACGGAGTGATTTGTGTTCTCCTTGGGATAGACTCCAGAGATCGACGTCAGAAGTTTCTCGATCGATGAACATCGAGTATTGCTTGAGAAATTCCGAAGCGAGTTGGCGGAAACTTCCGATGGAATTTTGACTTAGACGAGAGAACCACTCGAGTGTGGCGGCTCGAAGGTTCTCGACGAAGAGGCGGCATTCGCCGGCATCCCTTTCGCTGTCCTTGAACCTGGCTCTTCCCATCGCGATTTGGAAGGCTTGTAAGTGCGCCTTCGGATCAGTTGTACCGTCGTAGGGCGCTACTTTCACCTTTCCCGGGTCTGAAACCTTAGTCTCGGTGATCCGAGCGGGGAAAGGCGTCTTTCGAGCCTCTTCCAGCAGCAGGTCAATCTCAGGCGCAGTGCAAGTAGCGTGATGCATTTGAGATTTCACCGCTTTAACTTCCGCCACCGGCTTCATGAGATGGGCGTGGAGATAGCGAATCTCGGGATTCTCTCTAGCAGATTTCCGACTTTGTCGGCGTTTGCTGCGACGAGATTGCTCCTCGGGTAGCTCTTCCTGCTTGTTCCAAAAGATCACCTCTTCCTCCCTGGACATGGGATCGTCAAACTGGGAGTCATCCCGAGCTGCGCGGCTCCTTGTGCGGCGCAGATGCGTGCCGACATCCTCATCTGTTGGTTCGGATTGGCTACTGGAGTCTAGGTCGACATGCTCCATGTTGTCTGCATTGTTGTCTTCAATGGGAGGTGGAAGATCCTTCGCGGTTGGCTGCGCACCAGGAAGGATTGTTTTGTGGGGAACATTACCCGACGGGCCCTTTCGGCGATCGCGGCTAGGTTTCCTGGGGTCGGGAAATCTAGCCTCCTGCCACTGTGAACCTTGGTAGTTCCGCGCGGAGGTCTACTCTTGGTCCTTGCTGTTAAGATTTCGACCTGTTTAGCGAGAGAATTCATGAGTTTTTCCTGTTCGTCCGACCTTTTCTGGGCGGAAGCGAACAGTTCCTTCATCTGGTCGAACATCGCGGTGTTTGCGTCTGCAGTGACCGTCGACGCGTTTCCAGCCGGTGTGGTCTCAACGTTTGCGTCGATGGGAAGTCAATCGCGCGTTGGTTGGTTTTTGTCACCGATTCCAGCCATGTCTGATCGAGCATTTAGTGGTCGAGAGTTAGATTAATCCGATTCCCCCTCCTTCTAGCGCCAAACTGTGGGAACCGAAATTTGCACTGTCGATTTCCTTCGATTTGGGAAAGTTAGGAAAAACCCTAATTTTCCAGAGATCCCGAATATCTGCTACACCACGGGCCAAGCAATCAGAACACGATAGATATCAATGAAAAATACGAAAAAAGCGAAAAGAGAGCAAAATAGGTCTTATTCCGAATCCGTGAATGGCGTTACAACAAAGGTAAAGCCTTGGCTGCGAGAGCTGTCGGCGAGTTTCCTAGTTCAGACAACCAAAGACTTGTGAAAAACCTAGTTGAGTCGCAGCTCAATTGTGGGAACCGAAATTCGCACCGTCAAATTAAGTTGATTTGGAGGAAAGCCAAGTGAACCAAGAAAACATGAAGGTCCCGGATATCTGCTGGGCCGCACACGACACAATCAGTACGACAAAGAAAATATGAAAACGAAATAAAAATCGTAAGAACAAAGAATGGAGCAAAAGATCTTATTTCCGAATCCGCGTTTAAGCGTGAACAACAGGTAAGAGCCTCGGCTACAGGAGCTGTCGGCAAGTTCGCTAGTCTAGCAACCTAAGTTCTAACCTAGTTGAGTCGCAGCTCGCTAGTAAAAACGGAAAATAATGCCTAAGTTGCTCTAAGTGCTCTGGGAGTTTTTTGTGATCTGGTTTGCTTCTTGCTCAAAGCTCTCCTTATATACTCCCCTTAAGACGGTCTATCTTCTCGCGGGCTGAGTCGGGCTTTTTTCCATTTTCGTCCATCTTCGTGTTTATCGGGAAACTTGACATTTATCTTCGGAAAACTTGACATTTATCTTCTGGAAACTTGACATTTATCTCTTATGTGAGGATAAAGATAAACCGTCATAGTTATCCTTCTTTTCGAAAATCGTAAGTGGGCGTTTGGCCACGTTAGGCGTTTAGGCATTTTACGGTTTTGAAGGACGGTCTTTGAAGGTTTCGGTGTTTCCGAAGGAACCTCAATTCCTTGTTTAGTCGAGATAGTGGTGTTCTAGAATAACCGCGGATCGTACCAAACTTGCGTGATTGATCGAACAAGCTAAGATGGGATCGAACCGCGATAGGACCGGACCAGGAAGAGGGCGTGGACCAATGCCAGGCCGACCAGATGACGGTGCCGCCGGCGCCAGGCCGGGTGCCGCCGGCGCCAGGCCGACCCGTCGACGGTGCCGCCGGCGCCAGGCCGGGGTGCCGCCGGCGCCAGGCCGCCCGTGTCCGCCGCCGCTGGCCAGGGTGCCGCCAGCGCAAGGCCGCCAGCGTGGCGGATGCCGCCCGCCAGGCCGGCCCGCGTCCCGCGTGCCGCCGGCGCCAGGCCGGCTCGCGTGACGCGTGCCGCCGGTGCCAGGCCATCTTGCCGTCCGTGGGTTTTTCGTTGTTCGATCTTTCCCCCGTCAGTCGTTTGCGGGAAATCTTTGAGTTTGGGAAGGTCTTTAGCCATAGATTTCGAGATAATCGTTTCTATTCCAACGAGATTCCTCGAGTATCAGGATTTGAGATGGACTTGGATTTGTAGATTTTCCGTCGTCAAGGATGCGAGCAATGTGGCTTCGAGTTTTAGATGTGTTAAAAGATGAATCTTTTAAATAATCGGGAAGGCTTTGCGGAAGAACCATTGTAGATCTCGGACGATCCGGACATGGGTTTTAAGGAACCAAGATGCTGCCATTGCCCGAGATCATGAGATGATTGCACGGATGGGCACCAGGATCCTTGCCGCTGGTGCCAGGCGGGAGCGGACGAGCCTTCCCGTGAGTTTTATCGAGCGACGACCCGTTTCTTGGCTTTGATCGTCGCTTGGCTTTTCTTTCGAGGACTTTCGGGTGACGATTTCGTCATTGACCGATTTTGACCCCAACATCGATTCTAGAAAACGGAAAATTGTCTATTGCTCTAAGTGCTAAATTTTTTTGCTGTGAATGTGGATCCTTTTGCACCTTCGCCCTGGACGTCCTTATATACTTCTTCAAAGGCAGTTTACCCTTTCCCTTTCTGCCCTTGGTCGAGTTTATCGCTTCGCAGGAATATTCCATTTTTCTCCGATCTTCGTATTTATCTTTGGGAACTTTACATTTATCCTCCGAACTTGACATTTATCTTCTTATACATGAAAAAAAGATAAACCGTCATAGGATCGAGACTGGGCTTCTATTCGTGTTTTAAGTCCCCTTCGGAATGTCTTCCGACTTAAGCGTTTTCTCGATTCTATCGAAATGACGCCTCTTTTAGAAATGACTTCGATTTACGAAAAATTCAAACTTATCGTGTAGTGGAGGCAGTCCAGTCGACCATTGCCGTTATACACGATCGATTCGAATTTCATAAACGGAAACAAGTTCTCGTGGATTTTACCGTAAAATCCATATGATGACTCTGATAAATATGGAACAAGAAAGGACTTGACCTTGTTCCAAAGAGTAAAGCTACGAGGATGGGACAAAGGTCGATTGGGCAACCTTACTCGCCTGGATGGCGAGTTTAAAATCCAGATGATGACTCCGATCGAGATGGAACGAGAAAGGACTTGACCTTTTTCCAAAGAGTAAAGCTACGAGGATGGGACGAAGGTCGATTGGGAAACCTTACTCGCCTGGATGGCGAGTTTAGCTTCCCTCCTTGTCCAACTCGCCAAGTTGGCGAGTTCGTCTTGTTTCTGGTCCAACTCGCCAATCGGGCGAGTTGGAGGTGCTCCAACTCGCCGAGATGGCGAGTTGCTCTCGTCTTGGGTCCAACTCGCCAATCTGGCGAGTTGGAAGTGCTCCAACTTGCCGGGATGGCGAGTTGGTCTTGCATCTAGTCCAATTCGCCAATCGGGCGAGTTGGAGGTGCTTCAACTCGCCGAGATGGCGAGTTGCTCTCGTCTTGGGTCCAACTCGCCAGAAGTGCTCCAACTCGCCGGGATGGCGAGTTCGTCTTGCTTCGAGTCCAATTCGCCAATCGGGCGAGTTGGAGGTGCTCCAACTCGCCGAGATGGCGAGTTGCTCTCGTCTTGGGTCCAATTCGCCGGGATGCGAGTTGATCTTGCTTCGAGTCCAATTCACCAATCGGGCGAGTTGGAGGTGCTCCAACTCGCCGAGATGGCGAGTTGCTCTCGTCTTGGGTCCAGCTCGCCAATCTGGCGAGTTGGCCTTGCCTCGGGTCCAACTCGCCAATCTGGCGAGTTGGTCTTGCTTCGCGTCCAACTCGCCATCTTGGCGAATTGGTTGCCTTGTTCGGTTCGGTCCGGTTGTCTGGTATGTTCGTTGATGTTCTCGGACGATCAAACCCTCGCTCTTGTTAGTCGTTTGAAGTTTATGATGACTTCGGACAAGTCTCTAATTCCTTGTCGGAACTGACTCGAAACTTGTCGTCATATTTCTCGTACTCTCTTTATCTTTTTTTTTGCTGAGAGAAGATACATTTCGAGTAGTTTATGACGTTGGATTTTGCCGTGACTGACTTTGACCCCAACAGTAGGTTTAAAGAATGGACCTTGGTATGCCGACATAGTAAATTATTTAGCTGCCGACGTGGAGCCAGGTAATCCCCAAGGTTATTCGAGGATGAAGTTCTTTAGAGAAGTTAGAAGATATCATTGGGATGAACCTCACTTATACAAGAACTGTCCCGATGGAATATACAGACGATGTATCACCGAAACTGAAATCATTAATGTATTATTTCATTGCCATGGATGTGACTATGCTGGACACTTTGCAACCTTTGAAACGGTAGCAAAAGTTCTTCAAGCAGGTTTCTGGTGCCCGACAATGTTTCGCGACACCCATGCTTACATCGCAAAATGTGACAGATGCCAACGTAGAAGAAAAATCAGCAAAAGACACGAAATGCAACAAAAATTTATTCTCAAAGTTGAAGTCTTTGACTGCTGGGTAATTGATTTTATGGGCCCCTTTCCTTCCTCTTACGGAAATAAGTATATTTTAGTTGCTGTAGATTATGTGTCCAAATGGGTTGAAGCAGTTGCTTCCCCAACGAATGATACTGCAGTAGTTGTCAAATTTTTCAAAAGCATCATTTTCCTTTGTTTTGGAGTGCCTCTAGTAATAATAAGTGACGGTGGAACCCACTTCATTAATAAGATTTTTGATCAACTACTCAAAAACAATGGAGTCCATCACGGAGTTGCAACACCCTACCACCCGCAAACAAGTGGGCAAGTAGAAGTATCCAATAGACAAATAAAAGAAATCTTTGAAAAGACTGTAGGAACATCCCGAAAGGATTAGTCTAGGAAATTGGATAATGCACTCTGGGCCTATAGGACTGCATTCAAAACTCCATTAGGAACTACACCATTTCATTTACTTTATGGGAAAGCCTGTCATTTACCAGTTAAACTTTAACACAAGGCGGCCTGGGCAGTCAAACTGCTAAATTTCGACATTAAGCCCACTGCTGAAAGACGACTTATCCAGTTAAATGAACTAGATGAAATCTGACATTTGGCTTATGAGAATTCAAAGATTTATAAGAAAAGACGAAAAACTATCATGACAAGAAAATTATTTCTAGGCATTTCGAACCTGATGACCAGGTACTGCTTTATAATTCCCGACTTTCCTTGTTTCCCGGAAAGCTCTGATCTCGTTGGGCAGGACCTTTCACAGTAAAGGAAGTACGACCTTACGGAGCAATAACTCTGTTTGACAAAAGGAAACGAATTCACCGTGAATGGACACACAGTTAAACATTATTGGGCCAAAGCAGAAATCCCGGATACTAATAATATGCGATTGGATATTCCAATCGGAGACTGACTCTAAATTAGTCTAGCTCACGACTTCAAAATAAGAGCTGAGTGGAAGGCAACCCACTAATAAGATTTAGGATTTTACATTTAAGTTCAAAAAAAAAAAAAATAAGCGATAACGCTAAATATCGATCGATAGCAAGGTAAGCATATCGATCGATGCGGACAAATCGAGGTCGAGGTTCATTAACCTCGATATCCGTCGTTTCATTCCCAAAATTGCAAAACACACCCAAAAAAGGAAAAACCCTTTTCCTCTCTGGAAACCAAACCGATTTCCCTCTTCCTTGCCTCAATCCTCTTTTTTTTTCATCTCTCTATCTCATTTGTTCATCTATTCAACCGATCTACAAGGTATAAGCTCGAAATTCTCTATTTTCGGATTTTCTTTGGTTGGGTTTTGATATGAACAAAAATCGATCGATTAGGCTCGGATTTGGTCGATTTAGGTTTCTAGAATGATGAAATAGGTTCTAGAATCGATCGATTTACACTTGGTGTTTTGAAATTGCTATTGGGGTTCAGATTTTTATTGCAGGTTTTGCGATGTCGTGTCGATCGACACTAGATATGTCGTATCGATCGACATTAGTGTTCAGAAATCGTTCGATGTCTAACATGACATATCGATTGATACTAAGCTATCAACATCGATCGATCCCTCGTTCTGAGTATCGATCGTTGCAAAGCATCACCGATTGCACTTACTAATTTTACAATTTTGTTTTGTTTGCAGATGAGCTCACGGAGAGACACTAGACGAGAGAGGTAGACGAAGAGAAGGGTCGATAACCCGAGCACCTCTAGGGCCCCGCCCGAACCACCATCTTCTTCATCTCCACCTTCATCCTCATCATCACAGTCTCCACCACGAAAGCCAGACGAGCGCTACCCTTGGCCTAGGAATCCTACAAACGCCATCCCGACAGTGGAGCGGTTTGAGGACCCTTCTACAGCAGTTCGGAGTATTGCCTGCACACACCGTCGGAGGACGGATACTTGGGACGACTACGATTGCCTGTTCTACAACGCATGGCTGCATGTCGACATTGGTCCCATGCGCTTCATAGACGAGGCCACCGTGAGGCGACTCGGTATTCAGTCCGATTTGGAGGACATGATCAGGCAGCTTGGGTTCGGTACCATGTCCACACACCCCTATAACCTCTATCCCTCTCTGGTCAGGCAGTTCATTGCCACCGCTGATCTCTCCTACACCACGTCGACTGGCCGCGTAGCAGGTGACGGCACCCTCTCCTTCTTTGCCAGAGGTATCAGATACCACACCACCGTCTCCAAGCTCTGTGAGATCTACGGGTTCGACGCTGCTGCTGCCACCATTGGTGTCCCTGAGTTTCTAAAATTCAGTGAGTTCTGGAGTATCATAGGCACAGGCCATTGGAGCACATCCGTCACCAAGACCGACATCCGCCACCCGACCCCGCGTTACTTCGTTAGGGATCTTGCCAGCACACTGCTGTCCAAAATGGAGCCCAACAAGGTGCGGATGGACGAGCTTACACTGTTATTCCTTGTGATGGATGGATTGGTGGATCTGCAGCATTTGGACCCAGATCACGAGATGCCCACGCCCAACCTTGTATCTCTCTTTGCCCAGCACCTGGTGAGCCTGAAGATGAAGCCCTTTAAAGGCACGGGCAGGAAGAAAGAGACGGTCGGGAGCTTGCTTACACCGATCTTCATGTGTAGTAATTGTTGGATCGATGTGTAGTAATTGGTGTCGATCGATTTCCCTGTGTCTGATCTTAGAATCGGTTTGAGACTGGTGTCATCCTTGTAGGCTGATGGTCTTGTTGGAATGAACTCATAAGGGACATAGTTGATGGGTACTGCATCTCTATTAATGAAAGAGTACTCAATCTCTCTTTCTTCCCAATAGTCTTCATCATACTCATCATCTCTTGTATCCACTGGAGGGTGGTATAGCTCAGCTTCTATGCGGATATATGAATATGATATGTTCCTATTGTAGTCCTCATCATACTCTTCTTCTCTCCGATTGAATGAGTATCCAATATCTCTTTCTCTTATGTAGTCCTCATCATACTCATCATCTTGTGTCTCTACAGCATATGTAGGCTGGTAGTTGTCTGATTCCCAACTCCCATCTAAGTAATCACCTGGAAAGTGATCAACTTCGTACATAGGTGTACTATCAATCGATCTAGAGTGAAAACTGTTGCTTGTATCGATCGATGTAATGATTGAACGGTCGATCGATGTCCTATCAGTTGGATCGATCGATGTGTCGGTATTGGTGCCGATCGATTCCGAGTACTCTGTCTTGTACGCCTCTATACAGTAGCATGTTGCTACGAGTTTTACTTCATCTGGAGGCTGGTTGCAGGACATCTTTGGCTTGACAAATCTGACTGGATCATAGTAAATCTCTGGGTTGATGAGTGTCAAACACATCTGGCTTGTTTGTAAATTGCAGACGGCTCCCACAGTAGCTAGGAATGCTCTTCCAAGTACTAAAGAAGAATTCCAATTTAACTTAATGACTAGGACATGAAAGTCAACTGGAACTAGGATATTACCAATCTGTATCTCAATATCTCTGATGATTCCCAATGAACTTCTTCTAGAACAATCTACAAAGTAGAATGATTCTTTGGAAGGTTCCACCTTCAGACCTAATTGGTCTGCCATAACCTTAGGTAGGATGCTGACTGATTTTCTTGTATCACATAGTGCATGTGAGAATTCACTACCTTGCACTAGGCATGAAATAATGAACTCTCCAGGGTCACTCTTCTTCTTCAAAGTGATCTTCTTCACATCCTCTCTGATTTGATTGAACATCTTTTGAATATCAGCTTCTGTTACTCTGGTTTCTCTGAAGAACATCCACAATCTGTGTGTGAAATATGCCTCCTCAAAGGGTCTCTCTGCTGGAATACTAAGAACGCTTTTCTTGAAGTTTTCCAACTCCTTTGCATTAGCTTCTCTTTTAAAGTCCTTAGGAATCTTCTCTTTCATTTTTCTTCGGGTTCTCTTTGCACTTTCCTTTTCTATCTCCATAGGCTCTGATATATCTTCAGCTTCTTCTTGTGGGTTGTCTGTAGGTTTGGGTCGGCCTCTGAGTGCATAGAGTTGGGTTGCATCTATCCTTGGTAGTTGCAATCGCTGTTTGATGGTTGTATATCGATCGATTTCTGAAGTAGCAGGTCGATCGATTTCTGGTTGGCTTGGGTGATCGATGTCATCCTCGTGAGATCGATCGATGAAAGGGTGGAGTGGGTTTGGGTGCCTTGCTGCGAACTCTGCGTGCGTCATAATCCGGACTGGTCTGTTCGTAGCTGTAGACTCTGTCGATCGATGTGGAATTTCAAACATCGATCGATAATCATCTTCCCATGTCGATCGATGGTCATCTTCTGGCGTCGGTCGACACCAGTGAGAACTGCCGATACTCTTGGAGCTCTCAACTTCAAAGTCTTCTTCTTGGGGTAACTCATTCTCGTCCACTTGCCAGAAATCATCTACTGTGATGACATTGACGTAGTGCCTGATGAGATCTTCCTCTCTCCCTTTTATTAAGGCTTCTTACCTCTTAATAGCTTCTGCTGTTTGGATCAACTGTGTCTCTAACTTCTTCACATGGGTGCTCAAGGTGTCAAACTTCACATTCAGACTATTATAAGCAGCATCTATCTTTCCATTAAAGTCCACAGTAAGCCTCTGCTGACCCTCTAGAACTGAATCAAGCATTGCTTCAATCTTGCTCTCCTGAGTAGGTGGTGGTGGATTCTGGTTGAAAGAATTGTTGAGATTCTAGTTGTTGCTGTAGTTTCTGTTGCTGAAGGGTTTCTCATAATGTGAATTCTGATTGTAGTTGCTTCTCTGACTGTTGCCATAGAAGTTCCTGTTTCCATTCTGATTTCCAAGCCTCTCAAATCCTCCTATGTAATTCACTTCTTCTTCACATCTCTCTTCATCAGTCTCTATAGCTTCTACATCTTCTGCAAAGCTAACCTGCTTCTTTAGAAGCTTGTTGACACTGTCCAATTTGGCTCTCACATCGTCCAACTGCTCCTTCCCAAGGGCATTGGCCGATTTTCATCTCTCATAATCAGTGTTCTTGGTGCTGTTGCTAGTTGTCAAGTTCTCAATAAGCCTCACAGCCTCTCTTGGATTCCTGGTGGTGAAGTTTCCTTCACTAGCTGTGTCTAGTGCTGTCTGATAGGCCAGATCTAAACCTCTGAAGAAAGTGATGAGTAGCTGCACTTCATTGAATCCATGGTGTGGGCAATCTCTCTGAAAAGACTTGAAACGAACCCAACAATGTCTGAAAGGTCCTGTAGGCTCTTGCATGAATGTGGCAATCTTGCTTCTCAACTCTTCTGCGCGTGCCTCATCAAAGAAATTAATCAAGAAAGCATTCTTGATATCCTCCTAGGATGTAAGATATCCTGGTGGTAGTTGCTTAAACCATTGCAAAGCTTCTCCAGTAAGGGAGTATTTGAAAAGTTTGCAGAGTAGGTAGTCAGCTGGGACTCCATTGACTTTGATAGCAGATATAAGATCCCCGTACCTCTCTAGATGTTCCATAGGATGCTCATTAGATGCTCCACTGTAGGGTGTCTGTCCTACAAGTGTGTAGTATTGAGGATTCACCTCAAAATCAGCCCTCTGTATGTCTGGAGGACGGATAGCAGATCTGTTGGCATAGTAGATCTGGATGGTTGTAATCAGCCATTGATCTGTTCCTGTTGGCTTCTTCTGCAGCTCGGGCATTGGCTGCAGCAGCCTCAGCTTCTGGATCAGGGATTGCAGCCCCCTGATCATTAATTCTCTGACCTGCTTCATTACGCAGGTGACCTTCCTGGTCACGCAGGTTACCTTCATTGTCTTGCATGAGTATCAGTGTTGCGACCATGTTCTGCGGTTCGGTATCGATCGATAAGCGGATAGCGGCATCGGTCGATGTTGGGTGAAAGATGTTGGTTGACGAGTACTGAAAAGTATCAGTCGATGTGGATGAATGGGTATCGGGCGATATCAGATGAATGAGATCGGTCGATGTCGGTGAACAGTTATCGGTCGACGGTGTTTGAGACTCGGTGGACGGTTGTTGATGAATATCGGTCGATGAACAAGCTGGTGTACCGATCGATGTGGAACGAATCTGTTTGCGGATTGAACGTTCCAAAGGAGCTGGATCAGTAGACAAAAATTCATTGTTCTTTTTGCTTCTGGTTATGCTGGGCATGCACCTGAAAAGAAAAGAAGTTTTTTATCAGTAACAAGTAGTAAAGTAAAAGAAAACGTATACTTAAATAAAATCTAATGGCGATCAAAGCTCCCCGACAACGGTGCCAAATTTGATACGTGCTCAAATTACCCTAGAGCAACTTTACTCTCATCAAAAGAGGTCAAGCTGTAGTACTTAGGGATCGAATCCAAAGGGAGCTAGAGACACACTAGATCTTATTGAAACAAAGCTAGGTCAAAGATTTCAAAGCAGTAAATAGCAAGTAAACTTAGAATTGGTGAGCAAGACAATTACTCAAGTGATTCATTTGGTGTTAAACAAATATGGTGAAGGTGTTAGACTTGGATTACTATTCAGGTTATCAGGATTATAATAGTATGAATGCTTTTTGCGAGATGCTTGAGATGCTTGCATGATATTAAAGAACCCAGCTATTACAATAACTTTAACTGTCGTCCTAGGTTATCTAATACTAGAACCGATGAAACTCCCATTGGCGAGTCATGGGAAGGCGTCGATCGACCTGCCATTGCATGTATCGATCGACAGTGCCTCGCCTCGATCGATGACTCTATAGGAGTATCGCTTCTAGTAAGCTTTAAGCACGATGGCTGATTAACAATTCGCTTAAGGAGTTTGTCAAATCAGTTGTCGCTTGTTTCCAGCAAATTCCTAAGCTCAAAGAAGATAGATCCAAGGATAATATCCACTGTTATCATGTATAGGTTAGCTACTCCTATACAAGCATTAAGAGCAATCTTCTAAGATGAATATCACATGCTCAAGTTTTCATATTTAGGGCTAATCCCTCAAAACCTATTTGAATCCTAGATCTAACAAAGCTGTTTACTCAGATATGGCCAAGCAAAACATCACAACAGTAAAATAAAACTGCATAGATAGAATAGATGGAAAATAAAGGTGTTCAAGAAAGCTCTCAATTGTAACTCTCTCTCTCACACAAAACAATAGAAAAGAAACTCTCAAAAGACTCTCTCTGAAAGAAACTCTCAAGAACCAAAAGACCTAGAACTATGAAATTTTGAAAGCTGTAAACTCTCTAAAAACTCTTTTAAAATCTCTTGCCTCTGCCAAAACACTGAGGCAAAGCATAGATACTTAAAATTAGGTTAAAACTCGTCAGGGGTATCATGGTAAATTGGGTGAAGTCTTGGGCTTCAAGTCGGTTGTGACCAAACTGGGCTTCTGTGTGTTGAATATCGATCGATTACACTGAAGGTGTATCGATCGACACGTCTCTCTCAGTGTCGACCTTGAATGGACGATATGGTCAACTTACGATGAATCTCTAAAATACTCCAAAAATATCATCTTTTCTCCAATTGCTCCTGAACCCGTAAATATGTGTTCTAAACTCCAAAATAGGTTAAATGTATTCTAAATCTATCATATACCATGACTAAAATCAGGTCAAATTCATGGTATATCCCAGGTCGAGGCTTAAGGACATTAGTTCGTCGTTCTCCTCTTGGGAGAAAGGGCCTGAGGCGGTTGTCCTTACTTGCGTTTCCGTGGGAGTTATGGCTTCAGCGTAGACTAGTGAGAACGGAGTCTCCAATGATGCTGTTTTAGGGGTAGTCCGATGGGCCCAGAGGACTCCATGCAGTTCTTCTGCCCAATTTCCCTTGGAACCTTCTAGTCGCTTCTTCAGCATGTTGACCACGGTCTTTTTTGTAGACCGCTTGTCCATTGGACTGAGGATGCCTAGGCGTGGCGAAGGTCAGCTTTATGCCACAGTCCTGGCAGAATTTTATGAAGTTATGGCTGGTGAACAGAGGTCCGTTGTCGGTGATGATTTCCTGCGGGACTGATGTCTTGGATATTTTCATATATTTAGCCATCTTTTTATTGCATTCTTTGAGTTGTAGGCTAAGGTTTAGGCATGTCTAGGATCATTTTGCATTTATTTGTCCTTATCAGGTGTTGGAGTATGCTTTGGTGAGATTTGAGGTGTTTGGGAACCTTATGACCCAAAAAGAAGTGAAGAATCAAGATTGGCCATAAGAAGAGAAGTGAAATCAAGAGAAGAGAGTTGGACCGGGTAGCCTAGACCGGCTACACATGCCCGGACGGATCAGACAGGATCAGCACGTCCGGATGACCGGGTTGATGCGTCCGGACTCGAGTAACCGGACGGGAGAAGAGACGGACAGCCGGGTGTACACATCTGGATAGGGACACCCGGACAGGAGGAACCCGGAGCAGACTATGTCCGGTGGCCAGTCCGGGTAGGAGCACCCGGACGATGAGAACTGACGGACGGCCGGGGAGACGCGTCCGGGTAGGAGCACCCGAACGGGAGATCAAGATGCGTCCAGACCGAGGGACGACCGGGGTGGCCTGTCCGGCTAGGAGTACCCGGTCGTGAAGAAGGTGCTGAGGACCGGGGTGAGACGACCGAGGTGAGACGGACGGCCTGGTTAACCCGGACGGAGCAAGGAACACGGCCAGCTGGACGGCCGGGTAACCTGGACCGGGTTGGATGGTGTTGATGCACCCCTGACCGAATTTTATGCTTCATTCCCATTGGTTTAGACCCATTTAGCTTAAGGACTTGTTAGTAATCTTGTTTTATGTTTCTAGGGATTTTAAGCCTAACTATAAGTACCCTTGTTATCCCTAATTTGGGTCTCATGTTATTTTCTATCTAAGAACACAAACCTTTTGAGTAAAGTTTCATCTTTGATTCATAATCTCATCTCATCTTGTGTCTTTGATTGCTTGATTTCATCTCCTTTCTTTCCCTACATGTTTAAGCTTGAATCTCTCATGGGTTTAAGAGTAAGCATGTGGATTAGTGATTAGATCCATTTAAGATCCATGGGTTAGGGTGATTGTGAGTGATTAAGAGTAGATCCAAGGTGCTTAGTGTTAGATATATCATTTCCTTGCATTGATTTGGTGTTCTTAAAGCTATATTTGAGTTGGCCTCTCAAACATAGAGCTATAGGCATTTCATGCCGGAAGGTGTTCTATGAAATGCCTGAACCAACTCATCTATGCTTTTAGCTTGCTTTGCCTAAGGGATTAGTTGTCAAAGAAGCTAGGATTGCTATTAGACTCATTCTCTATGTTTGCTTTGATCATTACAGCCAAAGGGATTTGGTGTACTTGGGTGATCATTGCAAAAGAGCATTCATCTAGCGATAGAGCTTGCTTAGTTTTGTTGTCTAGGCATAAGGAATTAGATTGATTGAAAAGTTAGCATCTTGGATTGAATCTTAATCATTTGAAATCAAGTCCCTATACCCATGGGTCTCACTCTCCTCATAAGAAAGAAAGTTTTACTTTTGTTGCATTTTACTTATTGTCTTAGTTTAATAATTATCCTCTTTAATGATTGCATTTAGATTAAGCATAGACTTGCATTCCCTCTGCTTTATGGTCACTTAGAACTGGTTCGACAATCTTATATACTACATCATTTGATTAGGACCTTAGAAAAGTCCTTTCATCAGGGACCCAAACAAGTGATCACGTTTATCCACAAGAACTTCCGTATCAGTAGGTCAGTGATCTTGCTGAGTGCTTCTGCTTCGATCCATTCCGAGAAGTAGTCGGTGACGACCAAGAGAAAAACCTTTTGACCCGGTGCCATAGGGAATTTTCCCACAATATCCATGCCCCATTTTCGGAAGGGCCACGGGAAACTTATAGACTTGAGGTGTTCCGGTGGAAGCTTGGAGACCGGGGCATGCCTCTGGCATTGATCGCAGTGCTTGGCCTGCTTGTTGGCGTCCTTGGCCATCGTAGGCGAATAGTACCCAAACCTTTTTGCTCTCAGTACAAGGCTCCTTCCACTAGAATGAGATCCGCAGTCTCCTTGATGAAGTTCCACGATAATTCTGGCCGCTTCTCGGGGTGTGACACATCGAAGGTATGGACCGGAGAAGGATCTTTGAAATAATTTCCCTTGAGAGATGCAATACCTGGCGGCTTGCTTCTTGATCCTCCTGCTTTCGTTGCGGTCTTCTGGAAGAATATCGTCCTCTAGGTACCGTATTATGGGAGTCATCCATGTCTCGTCCTCTTCTATTGCGGATATTTCTTCGCGTTGCGATTCTTCTAGGGTAACCGGCCACTGTAGTACGAGCAGGGTGATACTCATCTGCCCCGTAGTCTCTAGCGTGGATCCCAGGTTGGCCAAGGCGTCGGCCTGTGAGTTATGATCTCTTGGGATCTGAGTGAGGATGCAGCTCTTAAATTTCTTGATGAGGCATCGGGCGACTGCCAGATACTAGACCATGCTGTTGTCCATGGCCTGATATTCTCCTTGCACCTGGTTGATTATTAGCTGAGAATCGTTGTAGACCTGAATGTTCTCCGCGCCCATTTTTTGGGCTAGAGTCAAGCCGGCGATCAGGGCCTCGTACTCGCTTTCGTTGATGGTGGCTCTGAAGTTGCACCTTACAGCTCGTGAAGCCGTGTTTCCCGTAGGTGAAGTAAGGACTATTCCTACTCCGGCTCCTCTGACTTTACTGGACCCGTCCATGTGTAGGATCCATACTCCTTCCGTGGTCGCCTTACCTCGGAGAAGGTCCTCCCGCTCTAGATCCAGGAGCATGCCGGGAGAGAACTCAGCCACAAAATCTGCTATGACCTGGGACTTTATAGCGGTGTCTGGTTGGAAAATTACATCGTACTCCCCTAACTCCACTGCCCATTTGGCAAGGCGCCCGGAAATTTCTGGTTTGTGGAGTACCAATTTTATCGGGAAGGAGGTGACGACCACGAACGGGTGGGCCTGGAAATAGGGTCGCAGCTTCCTAGCAGCCACCATTAAGGCCAGAGCCAATTTCTCCAGGTGGCTGTAACGGGTTTCTGCGTCGAGGAGAGCCTTACTCACGTAGTAGACCGGTAGTTGCTTATTATCTTCTTCCCGTACCAGGACGACACTTACCGCATGCTCAGAAACGGAGAGGTACAGTAACAGGACTTAGCCGAGCAGTGGCTTGGATAAGAGAGGGGGGGTCTTAAGATAAACCTTGAGTTCTTGAAGGGCCACTTCGCATTTCTCGGTGCATAGGAAGTCTTTTGGACTCTTGAGGGTCTCGAAGAAGGCGTGGGACTCGTCAGAGAGCCTGGAGATGAATCTGCTGAGAGACGCCATTCTTCCGGTTAGTTTTTGGACTTCCTTGATGTTCCTCGGGGGAGGTATCGATTGAAAGCTCTGATCTGGTCTGGATTGGTTTCAATGCCCCGGTGGGTCACGATGTACCCGAGGAAATTGCCGGAGCTGACGCCAAATGAGCATTTGGCAGGATTGAGCTTCATTTGATACTTCTGGAGGGTTGAGAAGGCCTGATGTAGGTGCGAGATGTGGTCCTCGGCCTCTACGGATTTAATCAGCATGTCATCAATGTATACTTCCATTGTTTGTCCGATCTGGTCTGCGAACATCGTATTCACCAGTCTTTGGTAGGTTGACGCAGCGTTCTTCAGGCCAAAGGGCATGACCTTGTAGCAATAGATCCCCCTCGACGTCATGAACAAATTTTTTTATTGATCTCGGGGTGCATGAGAATTTGGTTATAGCCGGAGAATGCATCCATAAAGCTCATGAGCTTATGTCCTGCCGTGGCGTCGACGAGTTTGTTGATGTGAGGAACGGGGAAGGGGTCCTTGGGACAGGACTTATTCAGATCCGTGAAGTCTATACAGACTCGCCACTTTCCATTCTTTTTCCTTACTACTACCATGTTGGCCAGCCATTCGGGATACTGTACCTCCCGAATGAACCCCGCGTTGAGTAAGTTCTTGATCTCCTCGTTTATTATTGCATTCCTTTCGGGGGCGAACTTCCTCCTCTTCTGTCTGACTGGCTGGTACAGGGGATCCACCTGCAGCTTATGCATAATGACTTCTGGATCGATCCCTGGCATGTCGGTATGGGAAGCAGTCGGAGTTAGATCTGAGGAAGTCTATCAATCTCCTTCTTAGTCCCTCTTCCATCTTAGAACTGATCCTGAGGTACTTAGTGTTCCCTCCTTCGATCAAGCGTACGTCATCTACATCTTCAACCTCCGGCTCTTCAGAATGCTGAGTTGGAGGTTCCTTGTTAGGCTGGGATGGGCCTTTAGTCTTCAGGGTGAGCTCGTAGCATGAGCGGGAGTTCGCCTGGTCTCCTTTGATTGTCTTTATGCCCCAGGGTGTGGGGAACTTGATTAACTGGTGAAGCGTCGAGGGGGCGGCCCCCATGCCGTGAATCCAGGGTCGTCCTAGGATCATGTTGTATGAGGAAGGACAATCGAGGACTAGAAACTTGGTCGGCATAATGATTCCTTCCCCGTAGACAGGCAGGTCACCTCTCCTGAGGTCTGTTTGACATCTCTGCTGAATCCGATGAGTGGGATCACTCTCCGTGTGAGGACGTGTTCGTCCAGTCTTAACTCTTCAAAGGTGGCCTGGAAGACGATGTTGCCGGAACTCCCATTATCAACTAGGATCCTTCTCACTAGGAAATTTGCCACGGTGAGCGCCACGATCAAGTCATCATGATGGGGAACAAGTACTTGCTCTCGCTCTTTAGTTGTGAAGGTTATCTCTTCCGTGCTTGCGGATTCATGTTCCGACCAGACCGCCCTCGGACCTCTAAGATTATCTTGGAAGCGTCCTTGCGTGGCTGCCGCGTACATGTCATATGCCTCTTAACCGCCGGATATGACATCGATTGTCTGACTCTGCCCTGAGCAGATAGCGGAGGGTTTTGCTGCTGCCTCTATATCGGATGTATTCAGGTTAACTCCAGGGCCGGAGTCGTTATCTTCTGTGTCGCGAGCCTGAGTGACTCCGGCTCTCTCGCGTGATGCCCCTCTCCCGCCGCGCCGGGGGCTGACGAAGGACGTGCGATTGTAGCCTCGGAGCTTGGTATTTTTAGATCTGAAGTTGGTTGAGTCTCGAGACTGTTTTTCATGGCTCGTTGTGTAGGGAGCTAGGTCCTGTGAGCTGTCAGATCGCCTTGGAGACTCGATCCCTCTTTGAGTAGCTTTGGATAGTTCGTCGTACTCGTCAGCCGCACCATCATGTAGTTTGGATTACCCCCTCCTTCTAGCGCAAAACTGTTAGGGGATTTTTTTGTAGGTCTTTTTGAGTACTATGGAACGGAGGACAAGTTGTATATTTCGTATGGGTTTAAAGAGGTTTACAAGATATAAAGAGTAAAGAGACGTTTTTCATTGAAGAATCAAGAAGGGACTACAAGTTTCGATGTATTAACCCTAGTTCTAGCCGCCTATCTCCAATCTTTAAATCCTTCCCCTACTTTAGGCTTTTGCCTTGTCTTATATAGTCGTCCTTGAGTCGGTTTTAGTCGGTCAGAGTAAGAGGAACTCTTCCATATTCGGAAATATGGAAGGTTCTCTTTATCGAAAGATTTTCATTTTCCCGGTGGAAGGGATAGTTCCTGGGTTCCGGAGTTCCTTTGAGTGAGGATCCGGGTGCTCTGTAGCGGGGACCCAGAGGTCTGGGTCCTGCCTGAAGTCTGGAGGAAAATGATAACTGAGTAATTTTCCCCAACAAACTATGCGACGTACTTCAATACCTCAAGTTATAGGACAAAGAACCAGCCTCCACGCCTCAACAAGGGTCTCATTATTCTTGGAAAAGGAATGAGAAGAATCATGGTCTCCACTCGATTACTATCTTCTACAGAACTTCTCCTGCTTAGAGTCAGGGTACGTCCCTAAAGACTAAGCTGAAACAGAAGAAAAACAAGCGGGATCGTACAGCTTCACCAAGAGACGAAACTCGTCACCCTCCCAGAAGTCTTTTTACAGATCTAAGGAACCTGCGTCCAGCAGACAATGTCAACTCTCACTGAAGCATCATCAAGTCCATCTCTTTCAAAACCAGCATCACTGAGGGAGTTCTACATTAGTTATAACACCTGAAAGAAAATTTTGTCGTCTACAGAGATACAAGATCAAGGTCCCGAATTCTACAAGATCACCCTCGAATAGGTCCAGAACCTTGGAGTACTTATCAAGACCCCGGTCTACCATATGGAAAAACTACTCTCCTCCAGGTTCCAACACAGCTCGTGCCTAAGAAGAACCAAGGAAAAGGGGCATCAGAGAAGCGAGGTCCTGCTCACGACAAGCCTGCTGAGATAGAACGACTCCGGTTGACCAAAGTGCACTAGTTATCTCCCGACTTCACCCATGAAATCGAAAGATTAGGGGCAACCAATTGGGAGTAAATAATTTAGGAAGATATTACTCCTGCTTCCAAGCAAAACCCAGGTCGTCAGATTCTTCCGAGCAAGACCCAGTCTTCAAATTTCCGCATAAAGAAACTCCGACTGCGAAGTTCCGAAGTTCTGACTCTAACTCCGAAGTTCCGACTGCAAAGTTCCGAAGTTCCAACTCCGACTTCGAAGTTCCGACTCTGAATCTCCGGCTCCGACTCCGAAGCTCCGACTCCGACCCCTGCTTCTATCCCTAACACCTGGTAAAATAAAATGAAAAACCTTTTCAAACTCTTACGCAGGAAGCATCGTACAAAACAGGCCAAACCCTGCAATAACGCAAGAGGCATAAGTACAATCGCAATGTACTGTATTCAAACTCAGAGTTTGTACAGGGAGTGACAATAATAACGGGTATGAGACTTTAGGCAGGAATCGGTCTGATCAGCCTGAGTATGCTTGTCAAAACTACCTATGACCCCGGTATAGGCCTAGATCCATAGAAATATCGGGGCCCCAAAGCAAGAGTACTGTGACACCTCAGGGTTAATTCAGAGAATTTGCATATTGCAAAAGTACTGCTACGTGCAGGGAGCAATACATAAACTCTTGCTTGACCAGACGTTGAAAGCAGCAATACCTGGGGGCTGAGATTGGCTTTATGCAGAAGCAGCGTGCAGCAATAGGACCTCGATAGTGGCTTACTTCCGAGTGGCAGAATGCAAGGTCCCAACATGAAATCGGTAGTGGCCCACCCCAGGAGGGCAGAATACGATCTCAAAAGATAGTATCCGGGTTATCAAAAGATATTCAGCCGGAGACTATTAAAACGAACTTTCGAGTTTCCAAACAAACTTCCGAGTTGCAAACAAACTTCCGAGTTCCAAAATAACTTCCGAGTTCCTAGACAAACTTCCGAGTTCCCCAAAAGACCTCCGGGTCCTAAATACGACCTCGAGGTCTGAAGGAACCTCCGGGTTCCCAAACGACCTCCGGGTCCAAAAGCAACCTTCGGGTTCAAAATGACCTCCGGGTCCTAAATACGACCTCAGGGTCTGAAGGAAGCTCCGGGTTCCCAAACGACCTCTTGGTCCAGAAGCAACCTCCGGGTTCAAGACGACCTCCGGGTCCTAAATACGACCTCAGGGTCTGAAGGAACCTCCGGGTTCCCAAACGACCTCCATGTCCAGAAGCAACCTCCGGATTCAAAACAACCTTCGGGTCTTAAATACGGCCTCTGGGTCTGGGGCAGCTTCCGGGTCTCAACGACACTTCCAATTCCCAGCGACACCTCCGGGTCCCATCGAAACCTCTGATTCCCAGAAACACCTCCGGGTCCCAGCTACTCCTCAGGTTCCCAGCAGTACCTCCGGTTCCCAGCGACACCTCCGGGTCCCAGCGATACCTCCGGATCCCGACAACATCTCCGGATCCTGAAGCAATACCTCGGGTCCGTTCGATGCAACGATCCATCAATTGGATCTCTAAGTCCATAGGAGAAACCTACTATCTCTTGGGAAAAATCACGAGTAACCTATCTACGAAATGTGGAATGCGATGCATCCCTATACTCCAAGCTATGATAAAGGAACACTCTGCTCCGAAAACCCTACCTAGCAATCAACGAGAGTCTACCCGACGGAGGCGACTTCGAATCAAGAAGATATACGAGAAGGTCCCCTTGAAGGTGCACACAACAATCAGGTTCCTGGACGAAAGTCCATCCAGCCTATGGGTCCCTGTACGAAAATCCATACAACCTCCAGATTGCAAAGAAGACTCAGCAAAGAGTTTCCAAGTTCCAGAAAACGAACACAAGCACGGACGCTTACTGCCCGCAAACAACGTGTCCAAGAGTCCTACTCTGGTACCAAAAATCAACTAGGTTATATTTTGATATCGAGACTACAAATGCTGAAGATCCTCCCTGCCAGATATAAAGACACAATCCCGAGACAATGCAAGAAGCTTACAACATCAGAACCTCAAGGAGCATCAAGAAGACCAGCAACGAAGACCTGAATGAAAGTCTATTATGGCGCTTACCAACTCAAGAGGCGAAGAAAGGCTAGCCGAACCAAGCATGAGGATCCTCAGTTTCGACATATGTGTCTTATTAAACCTTCTCGTACCCTTAATCCTTAGCCTCGCCAAGATTCTCCCTCTCAGAATTCCTGGGTCCTGACCCATACACTCCTCCACATGATTCATGGAACCAGAGAGCCACAAGAAATGCAAAGTGAAGTCCTGCATGGACTAAGGCCGAATGTAGCTACAGGTGTAGCACAAGCATCTGGGCTTTGAGCAGAAGCATCACCATTTATGCAGACGATCCCGTCTTCTCCATCCAGCTTTTGGCCGAACTCCGACTAATCCCCACTATGGGGGCAACGTCTCATCTTAACAAAAGAGAGGAAGGAAGTCTTACAGGCTCCGTTTGATCCTACGCGACAGTGTCATCCCCCCTTCGAACATTTACTAGGTCCTACATGGTGGCTTTTCCTGGTTATCCACTACCAGGTCATCAGAATCAAGGGTACAATTACATTCACGTGACCGTCATCCCTCCAACCAAGCACATGCCCATTGAAGCATGCCTGTAAGTCCGTCTACATTGGTCGAGACCACGACGTCATGCCAACCAGACCAAGCACAAGTACATCTGAGCATTACTGACAAGGAAGCTTGATGGCCCAAGCTACGAGCCGACGTCGTAGTTCAGCAAGGAGCTTGATACCATGGTGAAACTCACAAACTCCTATGAAGAAGATCATGTTATTTCCTGGCTTCAAACATGAAACCAAAAAATATGGGGCAAACTGTTGGGGAAAAATATTCCATGAAGAGATTACTCCACCTACCAGGTTCCTTCCTCCGGATTCCAGGACCCAGACCTCCGGGTCCCTGTTAAAAAGAACTCGGAAACTACCCTCCGAAACTACCCTCGGGAACTACCCTCGAGAACTACCTCGGGAACTACCCTTTCTTCCGGGAAAATGGAAATCTTCCTAAATACAAGGAAGATTAGCTTAGACACGAAGGGATCCTCTTAAATCAGAGTCTACCCGACGGAGGCGACTTCGAATCAAGAAGATATACGAGAAGGTCCCCTTGAAGGTGCACACAACAATCAGGTTCCTGGACGAAAGTCCATCCAGCCTATGGGTCCCTGTACGAAAATCCATACAACCTCCAGATTGCAAAAGAAGACTCAGCAAAGAGTTTCCAAGTTCCAGGAAAACGCAACACAAGCACGGACGCTACTGCTCCCCGCAAACAACGTGTCCAAGAGTCCTACTCTGGTACCAAAAATCAACTAGGTTATATTTTGATATCGAGACTACAAATGCTGAAGATCCTCCCTGCCAGATATAAAGACACAATCCTGAGACAATGCAAGAAGCTACAGTTACAACATCAGAACCTCAAGGAGCATCAAGGAGACCAGCAACGAAGACCTGAATGAAAGTCTATTATGGCGTTTACCAACTCAAGAGGCGCAAGAAAGGCTAGCCGAACCAAGCATGAGGATCCTCAGTTTCGACATATGTGTCTTATTAAACCTTCTCGTACCCTTAATCCTTAGCCTCGCCAAGATTCTCCCTCTCAGAATTCCTGGGTCCTGACCCATACACTCCTCCACATGATTCATGGAACCAGAGAGCCACAAGAAATGCAAAGTGAAGTCCTGCATGGACTAAGGCCGAGTGTAGCTACAGGTGTAGCACAAGCATCTGGGCTTTGAGCAGAAGCATCACCATTTATGCAGACGATCCCGTCTTCTCCATCCAGCTTTTGGCCGAACTCCGACTAATCCCCACTATGGGGGCAACGTCTCATCTTAACAAAAGAGAGGAAGGAAGTCTTACAGGCTCCGTTTGATCCTACGCGACAGTGTCATCCCCCTTCGAACATTTACTAGGTCCTACATGGTGGCTTTTCCTGGTTATCCACTACCAGGTCATCAGAATCAAGGGTACAATTACATCCACGTGACCGTCATCCCTCCAACCAAGCACATGCCCATTGAAGCATGCCTGTAAGTCCGTCTACATTGGTCCAGACCACGACGTCATGCCAACCAGACCAAGCACAAGTACATCTGAGCATTACTGACAAGGAAGCTTGATGGCCCAAGCTACGAGCCGACGTCGTAGTTCAGCAAGGAGCTTGATACCATGGTGAAACTCACGAACTCCTATGAAGAAGATCATGTTATTTCCTGGCTTCAAACATGAAACCAAAAAATATGGGGCAAACTGTTGGGGAAAAATATTCCATGAAGAGATTACTCCACCTACCAGGTTCCTTCCTCCGGATTCCAGGACCCAGACCTCCGGGTCCCTGTTAAAAAGAACTCGGAAACTACCCTCCGAAACTACCCTCGGGAACTACCCTCGAGAACTACCTCGGGAACTACCCTTTCTTCCGGGAAAATGGAAATCTTCCTAAATACAAGGAAGATTAGCTTAGACACGAAGGGATCCTCTTAAATCAGAGAAAAAGAGGAAGTATTCCAATATATGTCCTTCCTAATGAAAATTGGAAATAATCTATTATCTAAGGATATAATGAATATTTCCAAATCCTAAGAGGGAGGCACGACCTCCACTATAAAGAAAGGAGGTCAACACGTTCATCCACAGAGCTCACAAGTTCTACAGCCGCCAAGGCAAGACTCCATACCTAGAAGACCACCTTCATCGATGTGCTTACAACTGACGAATCCATGCGATTACTATCAACAAGATGACGTCTTATTCTCACTGCAGCACATCTACAACTCGGCTTACTGGCTCAGACCACGTTCTCCTCCTCATCAGCAGGAATACTCAATGCCCATTGAAGCATAACGAAGGTCCATGCTCACTGTAGCATACCGACAAGACTACCATCTGTTCCTGCCATGCGCCCTGTAGAACAGATTACTCCTATCAACTATACAGAGCCACCTGCTCCTTAAGCCAAGTGCCCGCTAGGCCACGAGCCTCCACTAGGCCACGCGCCTCCATCAGGCTACGCGCCTCCATTAAGCTACGAGCCTCCATCTAGGCTACACGCCTCCGCCAATACATGAACTACGAACGGCTTGATCCCCCACTGAAGGGTACATAGGCAATCCCCACTGAAGGATGCAGCTATAAAACCAAACACCTTCCATGGTCCTATGCTTATATCCCCTAGGACCGACCATGGGGCTAGGACCATCGACTATAGACCATGAAGACCCTGCGATCTCCACTACATATAGGCAGTTCTTGCCTAAAAACCGACCTTCCCTACTGCTACTAAGGCATTGATGATACGCATCGGCCCATACCCATATGGCACTACCCTCAGAGCAGGATCTCCTGGCTTATCCACGACCGAAGCAGGAGAAAGTACCACGAAGACCAGTCTCCTTCTTCCTATCATTCCGTAGAACTGAGCACGAATCACTTGTACACGAAAATACCCTAACACTCTTGATAGAAGGGGACCCGGCGCGGAACCTACAGATAGGGTCCAAAATCCCTGAGGAACTGAGGCGAAGGTTAATTGATTTCTTGCGATCCAACTCCAACTGCTTTTCCTGGTCCCACGAGGATATGCCAAGGATTGATCCTGAGATCATTATGCACAAGCTGCAAGTAGACCCTTAGTATCCACCTGTTCGACAAAAAAGAAGGAAATTCGCCCCTGAAAGGGACAAAATCATCAACAAAGAAGTATAGAACCTGCTCGACGTCGGGTTCATACGAAAAAGTACAGTATCCATAATGTCTGGCCAATGTGGTAGTGGTGAGGAAGAAGAATGGGAAATGGAGGGTCTGCATCGACTTTACGGATCTAAACAAATCGTGTCCCCAGGATCCCTTTCCCCTGCCTCATATTGACAAGCTAGTCGACGCCACAGCAGGCCACCAGCTTATGAGCTTCATGGATGCATTCTCTGGCTACAACCAAATTCTCATGCATCCGGAGGACCAGGAAAAGACGTCATTCATGACATCCAGGGGCATCTACTGTTACAAGGTTATGCCTTTCGGCCTGAAGAATGCCGGATCCACCTACCAAAGCCTTGTAAACATGATGTTCGCCGATCAGATCGGAAAAACCATGGAGGTTTATATCGACAATATGTTGGTCAAGTCCCTCGAAGCAGAAGACCACATCTCTCACCTGCAGCAAGCTTTCACCACCCTCAGGAAGTATAATATAAAACTCAACCCGACTAAATGTTCAACTGGAGTCAGCTCAGGAAAATTCCTTGGATACATAGTCACCCACCGGGGCATCGAGGCCAATCCAGAGAAAATAAGGGCCATCCAGGAAACACTTTCTCCCCAAAATGTGAAAGAGGTGCAGAGGCATACAGGCAGGATGGCCGCATTGAGTAGATTCATCTTGAGGCTATCTGACAAATCTCATGCCTTCTTCGAGGCTCTAAAAGATCCTAAGGACTTCCGATGGAATGATAAGTGTGAACTCGCCCTGGCCGACATAAAGGCCTACCTGCCAACACCGCCTCTCCTGTCAAAACCTCTGGATGGAGAAGCTTTGCTACTCTACCTGGCAGTATCGGAACATGCGGTAAGCGGAGTCCTTGTAAGGAAAGAAGGCAGAAAGCAGCATCCTATCTACTATGTAAGTAAATCACTATTGGATGCGGAGACTCGCTACAGCCATCTCGAGAAGCTAGCACTGGCGCTGGTCACAAAAGCCCAAAAGCTACGCCCTTACTTCCAGGCCCACCAAGTCGTGGTGGTGACTTCATTCCCCATCAAAGCAGTTCTCCATAAGCCCGAAGTATCAGGAAGACTCGCCAAGTGGGCAGTACAGCTGGAGGAACATGACGTTATCTTCCGGCCTGCCATCGCTATCAAGTCACATGTCCTGGCCGACTTCATCACTGAATTCTCTCCTGCCATGCTTCCAGCCTTGGAGCAAGAAGTAAGTCTTCAAGATAAAGGAGGAGAAAAGGGAGAATGGACCAAGCACGTCGATGGCTCCAGTAACGTCAGAGGCGCAGGCGTGGGTTTAGTCCTAACCTCCCCGACCGGGGAATCAGCATCGAGGGCCGTAAGATGCAACTTAAAGGCGACAAACAACGAAGCCGAGTATGAAGCCTTGATCGCTGGCCTGACACTCGAAAAACAGATGGGAGCGGAGGATGTTCAAGTCTTCAGCGATTCGCAGCTGATAATAAGACAGGTCCAAGGCGATTACCAAACTAAGGATGCAAGCATGATCAGGTATCTGGCCGTCGCCAAGCGCCTGATCGAGATGTTCCAAAGCTGCAAACTCGCTCAGATCCCTAAGGAGAAAAATTCTCAGGCCAATGCTTTGGCCAACCTGGGATCTGCCCTAGAGACCACAAGTCAAATGAGCATTCCACTGCTGGTACTCCAGTGGCCAGCAACGGAAAAGGGGCAGACCCTGAGGAAGTCTCCACTATAGAGGAAGGAGAAACCTGGATGACCCCCATCACCAACTACCTGGCACATGACATCCTCCCTGAGGATCGAGATGAGAATCGGATGATAAGGAGGCAAGCGGCTAGGTACTGCATCTCAGAAGGAAAGTTATACAGGAGGTCCTTCTCAGGACCGTATCTATGGTGTCTCACCCCCAGGGAAGCTGCCAGAATACTGGAGGAGCTTCACAAAGGAGAATGTGGTTCTCACTCCAGTGGTCGAAGCCTAGTACTCAGGGTCAGGAGAGCCGGTTATTACTGGCCCAAGATGGCAAACGATGCCCTCAAGCAGGCTAAGTCCTGTGATCAGTGCCAAAGGCACGCACCATTCTCCAACCTCCCTCTAGAGAACCTCAAATCTCTGAGTTCCCCCCGGCCATTCCAAAAATGGGGCATGAATATCGAAGGGAAGTTCCCAATGGCACTGGGGAAAAAGGTCTTCCTCCTAGTGGTAACAGACTACTTCACCAAGTGGGTGGAGGCCGAGGCCCTAGCCAAGATAACAGATGTCCAAATCAGAAGATTCCTATGGACGAACGTAATCACACGCTTCGAAATCCCTCACGAGATCGTCACAGACAACTGGCCCCAGTTCACGAGTCACAACTTCAGAGAATTCTGCAGGGACTCGAACATAAAGCTATCTTTCTCCGCACCACATCACCCCCAATCCAACAGACAGGCGGAATCCACCAACAAGACAGTGGAGAACATGATCAGAAAACGTCTAGAGAAAGCCCATGGGCGATGGGCAGAGGAGCTGCACGGAGTACTCTGGGCTTATCGGACTACCCCGAAAACAGCCACATAGGAGACTCCCTTCTCGCTGGTCTACGGCATGGAATCTGTGGTACCCACCGAGGTACACGTCAGAATGACAGTCTCCGGACCCATATCACAAGAAGAGAATTACGAGCTAATGACCCTGAGCCTAGACCTACTCGATGAAAAAAGGGAGCCTGCACGCCTAAGGAAAGCATCCTATCAACAAAAGGTAGCTAGGAGCTACAATAACAGTGTCAGAACCAGAACCTTCCAGCAAGGGGACTGGGTTCTGAGACGAGTCTGCGATCATACAAGAACAAATCAGCAGGAAAACTCGCCCCTGGATGGGAAGGTCCTTATAAGGTAATCGAGGTGGAGGGGGCAGTAGCCTATAAACTGCAAGACAGTAACGGTAACATCCAACCTAACTGCTGGAATGCCCTGCATCTCAAACTCTATCACTTTTAAATACGATCTCCGGATCAGGCTTTCTATAGCTATATTACTATCTATATCTATTTAAGTACACTGGTTTCCTACTCCTATGTATGCTGAAAACGTCTCCGGACTAAGCTTATATAATGCATTTAGTTTCGACTAAAGGATTCACAGGACCTCCACTATACTTAAAGGGGCAAACTAGCTGGATCAGGTCCCAAGGACCCCGATCCTGGCCAACCCTATCTCCGTGACACGACAAAAAAAAAGAAAACACTGGGTGTATGACATACAGGAACGGGCCTGTGCAACCCTAGTACGCTGTCGAAAACACCTCAGTCCCTGCGTAGAGGCTCCGAACTAAAAACATACGTAGGGACCACACGTACTAGTGCAGAAAACCCTGCATTAAAAATGCTACGAGCTATACACAATGCAGGGAGCATGACGTATAATGTCAGAGTACTGTAATCAGCTCCAGGGCTGTGAGGGAGCAAACGGTGCAAAAAATCCCGAGAGCACGTCTTATTACCTTCTTCTCCAGACGTGGAAAGTAGCAAGTCTGGCACATGGACCACTACTTCCAGTAGACCCACACCAGCACCAAATAAAAGACTGAGAGTGGCCTCCGGGTTTAATGGAAAACAACCTCCGGGTTTAATGAAAAACCTCTGGGTTTAAATAAAAATCCTCCGGTTTAATGAACATCCTCCGGGTTTAATGAAAAACCTCCGGGTTTAAATAAAAAGCCTTCGGGTTTAACTTGACCTCCAGGTTTAAATGAAAAACCTCCGGGTTTAACTTAAACGTTCGGGTCTAATAATAAACTTCCGGGTTTAGAACCTCCGAGTTTATTAAGAAACCTTCGGGTCTGCTCAAACAAGAACCTCAGCGTTCTGGGCAAAATCCTTGAAACCTGTGGATAATCCTCCGGTCCCAAGTGTTAAAACTCAGAGTCTTACGCTTTATAATTTTTTCCTTCTAGGTCCTAAAAATTGACCTCCGCGCTCAAACTAAGTTCGAAGCAATTAAAAGGCGTCCCCTGGCGCCAGGGATCTTCCTAACGGTGAACCTACCTAAGAGTATCAGGACCCAGGGTCCAGGAGAGCAAGGATCTCCCGAAAACACTCCAACCCTCAAGAACATCAGATACATGCGAGAAAACCCTGCTCTAAACCAGGCGTACGAAAGCAATAGCATTTCAAGCAAAAACTAAATAATATTTTATTGGTAACTAAGAGTCCTTATTTCGCGACAGAAAGCATCGTCAAAGAAAAAACAACAATAAAGAAAAGCAACAAGAAGACATGCGATTCAAGGCCTAAATCTATTCGAAGGAGGCGCCATCAGAGGAAAGCCTCTAGTCCAAGTCCCTCCTCCTCCTAGCGACAGTAGTCGACGATACTCCCCGTCAGGATCCCAATGGCTGATGTTCCTTTCCGACCATTCCTTCATAAGCTCCCAACGAGCAAACGCCCTGTCCCATTTCACCACCATGATCTGATGTGACACCACATCCCGAAGCTGAGCGCGGAGAAAAAGGACCTCCTCGTGCTGTGGCACACGCCGACGGAGACCTATCGGTCTGTCACCACCAGAACGCTCCGGAACAAACGACATGGAAGGAGTAACAGACGGGGGACCAACGAACCCGCTCTTGTCACAGGAGGAAAGTAAGGCTGCCTCTTCCAGGATCTAGTCTTATGATAGTCATCGTATATCGATGATATCGGAACCCTGGGGATCCCACCTAGAGTCAAAACAAACAACAAAAGTGTTAAGCACGAATCAGCGGCAATCAGAAAGCAAGAGAATATCTCACCCCAGATGCGGCTGTGGCGCAAATCCGCCCGACTCACAAAGAATGGAACCCATCGAAATCGCCTCGGAATCTCCATGGCCAGTTTCACCAAAGCTTCACTGGCAAAGGGCAAGGGTCGAGCTACTTCTGCAAAGCAAAATAGAAGAAGTAAAAAGACGGATAATGAAGCAGGCGGAGACCACTCGAAAACTAGCAGGGAACTAACCAACAGAACGCCAGAACAGTAGATAGCCAGGAGTCCCATTGACTTTCATGAACACGTATCTCCTATTCCATAGGTCACCGAAAGGAAAACCGCCTCGAACGCCACGGAGTGGCTCATTCACTAAGGACTCACCATCTGGGACCAAATATCGTAAAACCCTTTCTTGTTCATCAAAGGGACGACGCTGTAAGAGTACAAAATTTAGGACACTCCAAATGGTATACCGTGGAGCTCTCCCAACACCTGGATGGCGATCAGCGTGTGCCATGTCGATGGCGTGAGCTGGGAAGGAGAAAAAGCAAAATACGATGACACCTCTGCTATCAGAGACGGGATACCGCCTCTGAAACCCGCCTCTATATAGGCCTCGAAGATGGCCACCTCATCGGTCCCACCATCCGGAGCACGTTCGAACTCCCCGGCACACCTAAACTCCACCGACTCAGGAATCAAATACCTCCTTCGAATCTCGACCAGATCCCCTTCTCCGACTTCTGACCTAGGGCCATCGTCGTCTTCCTCGTCGGAGAGGCGGAAACATTGGCGCCGTAGAGGAGCCCTTGGAACAGCCTCGCTGCTCGCTTCAAGAGTTGCCCCGGGAGACATCGTGGGCAAAGAAAACAGGTCAGAAGAGGGATGGAAAGGCCTAGCACGCCCGCCGACACACGGAGCTGGGAATATTGGGAAAGCAGGCTGATTGCTGCAAGTCCAAGAATAAGATGCTTTAAGTCTGAGTTGCAATCTTCGATAGGGATGAGATATATATATATATATATATATATATGCTCGATCCATAGCCCCCGTCGGTTCTAAAAACGGAAAGGTGGACCTCCCAAAATGGATAAGCAAAAAAAAGAAAATTGGAAAGGCCCTCCGATTTCCCTTTTTGATAAAAAGGAAAATGTCTAAAGATCCTTCCAAAGAGAGGCCAGCCAACTTAATAAAGCCTTACGCGAGCGGCTAGGGTTTTCCTTCTTCTTTCATCCAGGGGGTGATCGCGCAAGACTCGGATGATTTAAGACATGTGGTAGGCCTCACATGGTCGAACGACCGGGCTATCCCTCCTTCGCTTCAATTGAAGTTGGTTACATCACATCCCAGCGGCTCGGGGATAAGACAGATCAAGTCTCACCATTAGCCTAGTCTCGTATACCTGGCCCGACGTCCTGCCTATCATTACTCCCGGCCATAGAGGCAACAAGATCAATGTCCAAACCCTGCGCAATGGACTCCAACCAGGTCCAAGACCTGAAGACACCTACTAAGATCCGGTTTTCCCAGGGAAAAATGGTTCCATTTCAGGTTCCAGGCACGGCTCCGACCTAATGCAAACCTGGGGAATAAGGCATATGAAGCAATGTCCTGCCTAAGGGAAATCTGCTGAGATGGGGCGACTCCAGTTGACTCAAGTGTACAGGTTATCCCGTGATTTCGACGACAAAATCAAGGAATAAGGGGCAAACTGCTGAGGAAAAATATCTAGGTACCAGATTTCTCCAGCCTCCAGACCCCTGCATCGAAGAACCCTGGTTCTGACCTCTGCTTCCGAACCGACCCCTGGGTAAAATGGAAGTTTTCTTTCTAAGGGGATTCTTCCATATTCACGAATATGGAAGAGTTTAACCTACTCCAGCCGACATCTACATCTTTAAAAGGGGAGCCCAAACCCTAGAACAAGGGATCGACATTCAGAGACAAAGAGATTAGGGTTTAGGCGGCTAGAATTAGGGTTCATACACCAAAACATTGTAGTCCCTGCTCAAATCACTAATGAAACCTCTTTTAGTCTCGATTCTCTTTGCTTTCATTCAAGTCTTCTAGTGTTCCGTAGTACTAAAACGACCGTACACAAAAATACCATAACATGCATAATGGCTGTGACACTCTGATCCAACATAACTGAAATGATCGGTGATATGAAGACATTCATCTCTAACCATATAAGCTAAGACAACATATCTTTCAACATATAGAATCCCAAGAAACCTTTGACAAAATCCACCACTATGAATTGAAACTTCAAGGAAAAATGAGACATGGAGAGGTGACCATTTTGACCAAAGGTCAATGAGAAATGCTTTTGGAGGCCCAAAATCATCCACCAACAGTCACCACACAACATAACAAAAACTCTACCTAGAACATCCAGTAAAGCAAGAGAAAACAACAAGTAACGAGGATAAATGTAATGACCCGCTCCCAAAACAAATTTGTTTATAAAAGAATATGTCCCGGGAGGAGGTTAAATTGTTAAGGAGATTATTTTTCTTAGTGTCAAAACACTTGTAATCGAAACAAATTTAATACGAAGGCGAATTTCTATATGAATTGAACGTCCCTTGTTAACTAAAAAGATATTGACTTAGACCAAGTGATGTTAAACTGATCATAGATTGTTTATAGTCTATGTAAAGCATTATCGGACCGCAAAGACAATTAAACAAAGTCCAGATGTTCGACAATGCATGTTTCAACTATGGACTGTTTAACTAAGTTATCACGAGATTATATGAAAAGAAGGCCGGTTATTTGGGAGTCAAATAAGGAATGAATCATCAAGATTTAGAACATGCATTGATGGTAGGATTCAACCAAACCAACTAAGGAAACCACTGATATCTTGCATATTGACATGTTTTAGCCTTCATATCTTGTGCATTTTGATCATGTAGATTAGGAATTAGGCATCTTTAGGGTCCATATTTCATTCATAAGTCTATATCAGGTGTTGGAGTGGTATGGAGTGATTGGAAGTGTTTGGGAGCTTTGTGATCCAAAAGGGGGTGAAGAATGGAGTTTGGCCATGCCTAGAAAAGCCAAACCATGAACCAAAGAAGACATGACCCGGAGTGATGGCCGCGGGTTACCTTACCCGCGCGGCCTGGCCGATGCTGGACAAGAATGGAACAGCCGCAGGTTGGACGCCCCTGAATGCACTACCCCGCGCAACCGGACGAAGCTGGGTCGAGGCTTGGACGGGATGCGGGTTGGACGCCCCTGGATGCACCACCCGCGCGGCCTGGACGGCCTGGACGAAAGAACGAACGCGGCTTGGAGGCCGCGGGTTGGTCTACCCGTGCGCCTTGGTCGGGACGAAGAGAGAGCTGGATGGACGTGGGTCGAGCGACGCGGGATGGACGACCTGATGCTAACCCGGGGCGCGTTTGATTCTCCTTTCTCATTGGTCAAAACTTAAGTGACTCCAAGGAGCTTTTGGTCATTCTCTTTGATGTTTTAAGGGCTTCCAAGCGTCATATAATATTCTTGTAATTCCCTTTGGGAAATCTAAGTTTTATCCTCTCTAAGAACACAAAACACTTTGTAGAAAGTTTGATCCTTGAATCTAAATCTCATCTTGTTCTTGTGTTTTTTAGTGTTTTATCTCTTCATCTACATGATTAAGCTTGAATCCTTCATGGATTTGAGAGTAATCATGAGGATTAGTGAGTAGATCATTTTTGGATTCATGGCCTAGGTTTAGGGCTGTTCAATACGGTAAAACCGAACCGTACCGAACCGAACCGAACTAGACAATATGGTTTTGTTTTGGTATATACCATATAAACCGAATGGATGTGATTTTATAAAAACCGTAGGATTTGGATATGGTTTGGTTTATAACCGATTAAACCGAATAAACCGAACAAAACCGATCAAAAGTAGAAACATGTAAATATGTATCTATTTTGTAACGACACATGAAAATATGTTTGTTATATAAGTTAAATTTTGTTAATAACAATTACCATATTTTTATAGTAATAAAAAAACTCTAATTTGTAAAACACTTGAACTATAATTAAATAACAATACATCGCGATTGTGGCTTCTTATTTTCTTAGTCTTCCTTTTTTAGTTTTTTTGCTTTATTTTAGCATTGACTAAATTGAAGTGAAGTTTATAAATTTGATGGATAAGAATTAGTGAAAATTCTTCACAATTTTTTCTTATCAATAAACGAACAAATTTTCGTGTTCAATCGAAGAAGCATGAATTTGATGAACAATAAATATGGAAGAGTGGAAAAACTTTTATTTCATGCTTCTGTTTTGTTTCTTATTTTTACTTTCAAATTGTTGAGCTTTGATTCTAGTTCTAAATTTGATTATTTTTATATGATGGTAGAAGCGTTTTTTACTTTTTTGTTCATTTATTTGAATTTAATAAATGACTGCGTTGATAACATGACTCTAATATTCATATAATATGATCTCAAACTAAATAGTTAGGTTTTTGGTATAAAACCGAACAAAACCGAAAACCGACAGTATATAAACCGAACCGAACCGAAGTAAATATGGATTTAGAAAGGTAGTTATATTTTAGTAACCGATATACCGAAAAACCGAAAAAAACCGAACCGAAACCGAACCGATATCCGGATTGAACACCCCTACCTAGGTTGATTAAGGGTGTTTAAGTGAAGATCTATGGTGTTTAGTGTTAGATCTCCTTCTATCTTTGCTTGTTGAGGGTTCTCAATGCTCTTTTGGTCTAAACCATATCAAAATAGATCCATAGGCATTTCCGCCCAGAAGGTGTTCGATGAAATGCCTGAACCACTTCTTCAATGCTTTTAGCTTGTTTTACCTAAGGGATTAGTTGCTAAAGGAGTTAAGATTGCTATTAGACTTGTTCTCCAGGCTTGCTTTAGTCATTACAGTCAAAGGGATTTGATGTATTGGGTGATCATTGCAAAAGAGCATTCATCTAGGGATAAAGCTTGTTTAGTTTAGTGTCTAGGCATAAGGAAAGTGTTTGATTGATAACTTGCCACCTTAGATCAGATCTTATTTACCCAAAATCAAATGCCCCTAGATCCATGGATCCTCTTTTACTCATATTGCTTGCAACTTTGTTCCTTTGTTGCATTAGATTCTAGTTCTTAGTTCATATAATCTTTAAAACTGGATTGCACTTAGACTAAGCATGACTTGCATTCCCTTTGTTTCAGAATCATCTAGGATTGGTTCGACAATCTTTTATACTATATTATTTGGTTTAAGGACTCTTGAAAAGTCCTAACTGTTGAATACGAGTTTGGTCGATCAAATGATAGTAAAATAAACTCGGTTTGGTGGGTCTTACAAAGACGTTTTATTAGTAGTATGTGAAACGAGGACGATTACAAAGAGATTTCGGAAAAGAAAGCGAACGTCGGAGCTTTGTTAAGCGCCGACGAAGACAGTAAGAGACTCGATCGGTTGCTAAACCCTAGATCTGGCCGTCAGTCTTATTGTCTCAATTTTCGGATCCCCTTTCTTGTTCCCCTTAATCTCCTTTTATAGCCCTCACTCATGACTCCTTCGTTCGCCCTAGAAGGAGTTCGCCCTAAGGGCCCAAACCCCAGTCTACGCTTAGTGGGCTTTTCGGTCGAACGGAGACCCAATTCAATCAGTGTTGACTTGAATGGTCGATCGACCACGGGACTGGGTCATCTTGACTGGGTTCGCGATGTTAACGGGCTGAATCTTGTTGTTCGACGGGCCTTGCGGAGGAATGCCAATTTCCTCTCCAACAGTGAGCCCCCCCTAGTCCGCTTGTGAGGGACTCGGTTCCTCAGTAGGGGAATGTCGAGAGTTGGCTTTGAGAACAATGGATTCAAAACGTATCGATCGGTCGATCGACCCTTCGCGCTTACCCTGTATATAGTATCAGTCGATTGATCGCTTGGTCGATCGATCGCATGGTTATGCGACCGTTCGTGGGAGCATAACGATCGATCGACATGCATCTGAGTGTGATTAACGGTTATGATTCTCCTCTATCAATCGGGTCGACCTTCTCGTTGGCTTGCTCGATTTTATCCCGCCTATCTTGTCGATCGATTAGCAGGACCATTTGGAAGCGGTTTTCCAAAACCTATCGATCGGTCGGTCCATATCCGGTCGCTCATATCGATTGGGTCGCTCGATTCACGGATCGGTGCATTGGTGTCTTAGATAAAATCGCCTTATCGTCCCGCTCGATCGCTTCATCGGCTCGCTCGTTTTGACCTGTTGGCAACAAGCTCTAGCGTTCAATCGATAGACAGGGCTGCAGAATGGTTTGCCTAGCGCTCGATCGCTTGCTAAGGCATGTCGGTCGATTGATTGGTATGTACCATTCGTATTGCTTGGATTTTTCCGTTGATTGGCTCGCATCTGGTGATTATGTGTGCGGATTGACCGAAGTTTTGCGCAGACAGCGATGTTCGTTTGTGCGAGAAGTGTAACGGGCTCCTAGGCCCAATAGATTTAATGATTGCACCCTGCCTCGGGTTCCGCGACCTCTTTTCTATAAAGGAGATCTTCCATTTCTTTTATGTTTCTCTTCCAACTCAAAAAGGTATTCTCCTTCTTCTTCTTCTTCTTCTTTTATTTTTCTTCTTCTAGCCCAATTTTTTTTTCGCCGATCTGCCGCCGCGGGTTCTGGATTGCCGGCGAATTGTCGATTGAGCGCTAGCGATGGCATCCGGCCAGAAGAAGCTCGCGAAGAGGGGAAAAGGCCTGCTGATCGATTCGAGTCCGCCTAGGAGCTCTTCCCCGGAGCTCTTGAATTCTGCGATTAGGGCTCTCCGAGGTGTAGCGGTCGATCCGATCGATCGAGATTGCTCCGCTATTGTAGAGGAGGGCGATCTCCGTGAGGCGAACGGCGGAGGAGCGGGCGATTCGGACGATGCCGGGCTCGGGTTAGCGTCTGGAGTCGGAGCTGCGGGTCTAGCGATGGCATCCGGCCAGAAGAAGCTCGCAAAATCCGACAAGGGAAAAGGCCTGCAGATCGATTCGAGTCCGCCTAAGAGCTCTTCCCCGAAGCTCTTGAGTTCTGCGATTAGGGCTCTCCGAGGTGTAGCGGTCGATCCGATCGATCGAGATTGCTCCGCTATTGGAGAGGAGGGCGATCTCCGTGAGGCGAACGGCGGAGGAGCGGGCGATTCGGACGATGCCGGGCTTGGGTTAGTGTCTGGAGTCGGAGCTGCGGGTCGATCCGTTAGATCCGCCAAGACGATCGCCCGATGCATCCCGTTCTGTTATCGTCGTGGTGGTAGGGTCGAACAACTTTTAAAACTTGCGCCGGGGCTCGTTCGTCCGTCTTCGCCGGAAGGGCAAAATTGGGGCGATGTTCTACCTACTCGATCGTCGGTTGGGAGTGTGACTCTTCTGTTGAAGAGATGTCGGGCGCATGGCGTTACTTTTATCATTCCGAGTTCCGACCAGCGGCCATGGACGCCCCCGGTTGGTTATCATTGCGTATACGAATCCTTCTTTGGGCGAGAATCCAGGTTATGGTTTCCCATCCCTCGCTTGATAACAGCTTATTGCACTCGTCGGGATGTGGTTATGACGCAGTTGATGGTTGGTGCGATCAGAATCGCCGTAGCTTTGATGGTGATGGCGGCTGAGGTAGACGTTTCGATGTCTGTTCGTGCCTTTGAAGAGTTAACCCAGGTTCAGCCTAAGCCGAATGGTATTCTTACAGTACAGATGCGGTCGGGACTCCATATCTTGTCTGGCCATCCTCCGGGTCCTAAGGACTGGCAACGCTTTTATTTCTATGTGAAGGCCGATGAATCGGCTTTTGAGGAACCGCCATGTGATGAGTGCCGAGTATTGTGGAGCGATCGTATTGGTAGATGACTTGAGCCGATCGATTTTTTTTCTTTCGTTGATGCTGATTTTTGCTTTGCGGTTTTGCAGTTGGTTCTCCGAATACCATTGGTCCCCGTGATACTTTCTGGAGAGATATCCCAAAAATCACGGCGCTCAGCCAGCAAAAGTGGGCAGAGCTCGACCTGGACAGAATCAAACGGCAGCGGGAGCGGATCGCTCGAGGTATTTCTTCCCCCTTTTAATGTCGATCGGTTGAATTTCAGCTCCTTCTCGAGGACTTTACTTATGCATCCTGATCGGTCGTTTTATTTTCTTTATTTCCAGTTGATTGGATGTCGTACGAGCCTTTTGTGGAGGGAAGAGGAAAAAGGTTGGCACTCCCACTCATGGGTAAAATTCCAAAGGCGTACCCCAGTTACAGTGAGATTCTTCGTGCTCAACTAGGCGATGGGAGCTTTGCCTCTATTTCAACGCCTAAAGGCGCCAAGGCCAAGGCATCACCGTCCGAGGTGGCTACGACCGGTTTGGAGGATATCGAAGTTCAACGATCGCCGGGCGGGATGACGGATGGTACGACTACCGACTTCTCGGCGAAGGAGTCTATCGAACCAACGTCTGACGTTGACCCGTCGAGGAAGAAAAAGAAGAAGAAAAAGAAATCTTCTAGGAAGTCAGCAGTGGATCCGGGAAATGTAGACGATTTAGCCGAAGAGGATCGAGAGGCGAGCGATCATTTGATCGATGGGGTGGATGGTCCTGGCAGTTCGGCTGAGAAGGATCGGGCCGGTTCGTTCGTTGCAAAGAGGAAAGAGCCGACCGACGGAGGTTCTCGTGATCTCGGCGAGAAAAAGCTAAAGAGGTCTCATGACAGTCGTTTGAGTTCTTCTGAGGGGATAGTTTTGCCAGCTTCCCGTCTGCTGCCCTGGGGCGGATCGGACCCTCCATCAGATAGGCTTGCTCTAGCCGTCTCCGAGCGTTGGACTTTTCGCCATGACGAGGATACTCCGTTTGTTAGCGATCCCGGGGCATGTGCTGAGTTGATGCGCCAGATCCGAGGTGACACTCATTTGATGCCGGAGATCCCTAAGCTAGCGTTCCCGGATAGGTTCGTCGAATCCGCTCATGCTGACATGGAGGTACGTTTTCTGGTTAAGTTTGCTCCATTTCTTTTAGAGTGCTGTTCATGGGTGCGATCGATCGGTGCGGCCTTTCTTCTCATTTTTATGTTTATTTTGCAGGCCGTTATTCGTAAGAACCGGCTCATTCTAGACTATGAGCTGGCGCTGAGGGGAATGGCTTCGGATTTTGCCAGGGCCGAGGCTACGATCGAGGCAAAAGATGCGGAGATCGAGCAGCTAAAAAGCTGCTGTCGAGAAATCGAAGGAGATCGTCAATGAGCGGACTCGTTACTTCCGTGAGCGTAAGCAAGCTAAACAAACGGCTGATGGTCTGGAAGAGGAGCTGGAGACTGTCCGTAGCAAGGCTGCACGGTTGGAGGCGGAGGTCGAAACGGCTAAAAAGACGATGGGCTTTATGAGACAGGCACATCGTCGTGATCTTGTTTCTCAGACGAGTTGTATCTCGGCTGCGGCTACAGAACGCCTCGACAAGTTCAGGGACTACATGATCGATCGGGATAGGCGCGAGGAGAAGCTTGTTCTTCACAGCGCGGCTTTTGGAACTCTAGAGTCGATGGATGTGCTGAAAGATCTGGGTATACCTATTCCGCAGGTGCTGATCGATACCCTGGCTGCTAATGAAGCGAAATACAGGAAGGAAATGGAGGAGATCGCCGTTGAGGTTATCTCGGAGCAGGACCTTGTTCTCCCCCGTTTCCCTGGTCTTGAAGCGGCACAGAAATTGAACCAGCCCGACTCGAGCTTGGGAGATGCTGATCCGATTGCTGCAGCTGCTCTTCGATCTTCTGGCCCGGCTAGCGGGAATCCTGCGACTCAGGTAACCCTGACCGGAAGTCCAGAGCTTATGGCCACGGATCCGGATGTTGGAGGGGCGTCAGGTGCTACATCTTTGGACCGGGTCGACGAAGACTAGTCGTCGGGAATCGGTTGGCTTTGTTGTATTATTACTTTTTGTATTGTCGGCTTCTTTTGGACTTGTTTCTGTCCTTGTACCTTATTTACTCTTGGTTGTAGCTTATAGGCTACGTCTTCTGACTGCTCCGACGTTCGACTTGATCGATTGCTGGTTGTTGTAACGTTTACCTCCGTTTCTATTTTTATTGATCGTTTTTATCTTTTGCTTCGACGCCAGATACATGTATAGTTAGGAAGCGTGATGCGAACCGTTGCAGCCACATCAACCGGAGACGGTGTTGATCGATCGCTCCTTGTCATCTGCTGGTTAACTGCGCATTTACTGTCTGACTAGCCGAAACGCGAGCTATAACACGCTTTTGAGGCCAAGCCGATGGGGTCGCCAATGTGTTGTTTAACCGTTCGGTCGGATAGAATGTATTACAAATCTTGACCGTGCGACGTATAGTCATTCTTGGTTGATCGAAAGTGACGTATAAGCGTTCGCACGACGCCGTTGTTTTGATTGAACCTCGGTATAGAGACCGTTGGTCAGATTGTGACCGTGCGACGTATAGTCATTCTTGGTTGATCGAAAGTGACGTATAAGCGTTCGCACGGCGTTTTCGTGAACACTTCGTCCCACATATATATATATATATATATATATTTTTTTAGGATTATGGCTGGGCCTGTGGTAGGTTGCCTACGTACCCTATAAGGGATCAAGCCATTCGTGTTCGGTTTGACCAAATGGCGGTTAAGTCATTTGCCTTTGCACAAAAGTGACATTCATTTGGTGCTTGGGAAGAAGTGACGCAGAGTCATCTGCCAGGGGCCGGACGAGAGTGACGTAGTGTCATCCGTTCGGCAAGCGGGTGAAAGTGATGGTTAGGTCATCCACTAGTTTTTGCCAAAACGGATGGTTAAGCGTAGTACTTGCGAAGATTGGCGGCGTTCCAAGCTCGTGGCACTGGTTCGCCAGTTGATGTTTCAATCGACGACGGGTTTGACTATTTCAACTATCTTGTAAGGTCCTTCCCAGTTCGCTCCCAACTTGCCGGCCCTCCATTCCTTTGTGTTTTCAAACACTTTGCGGAGAACTAGATCGTTGAGCTCCAGCGGGCGAGCGCGCACCTTCTTGTTGTAGTAGGATTCGGCGAGATGTTGATAATTCTGGATTCGGAGGAGCGCCTGATCTCTTCGTTCTTCAATCGCATCGAGGGCATCGAGCAACATTTCTTTGTTGAGGTCATCGTTCTGTGGCATCTTTGCTCGGCGGAGGCTTGTGACGCTGACCTCTGCCGGAGCCATAGCTTCGACTCCATATGCCATAGAGAAGGGCGTTTGACCGGTTGCGCTACGTAGAGTTGTCCGGTGCGACCAGAGTACTCCATCCAACTCGTCGGCCCAATGACCTTTCTTGAGGTCAAGACGTTTCTTGATGCCGTCGATGATGGTTTTGTTGGTGGCTTCAGCTTGACCATTGCTTTGCGGATAGCGAGGCGTCGAAGTGTTCAAACGAATTTTCCATCGTTCCAAGAAACCGCGAAAATCGTTCGAAATGAATTGAGCCCCGTTGTCCGTGACAATTTCGTAGGGAAGGCCGTGCCTGCATATGATGTTTTTCCATACGAAATTCTGGACGTCTTTGTCAGTGATGTGGACGAGTGCTTTTGCTTCGACCCATTTGGTGAAGTAGTCCGTCATGATCAGAACGTACTTGCGCTGGCGGGAACTAGGCATTGGTCCGATAAGATCCATCGCCCATCTCATGAATGGGTACGGAGCCGCCATGGTGTGCAGGAGTTCGGTTGGACTGTGGATGTTCGGCGCATGCCGTTGGCACTTGTCGCACTTCCGTGCATACGCGTCACAGTCTGCGATCATGGTTGGCCAATAGAAACCAAGGCGTTTCACCTTGAGAGCCAACGCTCGACCACCGGAATGGTTCCCCGCGGCGCCTTCGTGAGTTTCAGCCATGGCCAAAGATGCTTCTTCTGTACCAAGACATGTTAACAAAACTTTAGCAGATGTCCAGCGATGTAGCCTCCCTTCGATGAGCACGTAGTGTGCGCTTTGGTCTTCAAAGCGACGGGCTTCCCATTTGTTTGAGGGAGGATCCGTTGGAGAGATACGCTGATGAATGGGATTCACCAGTCTGGTGGTGTCTCATTGGGCCGACCATCCGATTCACTTGTAGCCATCGTGTCTGCCGCGGCGATAGCCATCACACGCTCGCCTTCCTCGTTTGGGAGAGTGATGCTCGGTTTGTCAATCTGGTGAATTGGAATGGTTCTTTTGACTTGATCTCGTGGACTGCTCCCGAGTGCTGCCAGAGCGTCTGCACAGACGTTTTCACCACGGGGAATCTTCGTAAGCTGGAACGATTCGAACTCTTTGGCAAGGTCCTGAACGACTTTTAGGTAGGCATCCATTCGGTCATTCTTGGCGTCGTAGTCTCCGCTGAATTGGTTAGCGACCAATTGAGAGTCGCAGTATGCATGGATGCTTTTCGCTTGGACTGCTCGCGAAAGGCGCAATCCAGCAATGAGAGATTCATATTCGGCTTCATTGTTGGAGGCTTTGAAGCCTAGTCGGAAAGACTGTTGGAGCAGTTCACCGGTCGGGGATTGGAGGTGGACGCCAATTCCGGAGCCTTTGTTGGAAGACGACCCATCGACGTGCAGAATCCAGGTTGTGTTTGGCAGCTGCAGATCTTGCTCGAGGTCTGGCGTTAGCTCGATGAGGAAATCGGCCAGTACTTGGGACTTAGCGGCTGGCTTATTTTGAAAAGTGATGTCGTACTCGCTGAGCTGGATAGCCCACTTCGAAAGTCTGCCTGAATTATTGGTATTCTGCAAGACGGTGCGCAACGGTAGGTTGGTCAGTATGACGATCGAATGAGATTGGAAGTAGGGTCTGAGTTTCTTCGCCGAAGTTACAACGGCTAGCGCCATCTTCTTGATGATAGAACTTTTCAGATTCTAATCAAATGATGTAGTATATAAGATTGTCGAACCAGTCCTAAGTGACAATGAAACAGAGGGAATGCAAGCCTATGCTCAATCTAAATGCAACCATTAGAGAGAATGATGATTAAACTAGAACAATAAGTAAAACACAACAAAAAGCAAACTTTCTTTCTTATGAGGAGAGTGAGACCCATGGGTGTAGGGACTTGATATCAAATGATTAAGCTTCAATCCAAGATGCTAACTTTTCAATCAATCTAATCCTTATGCCTAGACAACTAAACTAAGCAAGCTCTATCCCTAGATGAATGCTCTTTTGCTATGATCACCCAAGTACACCAAATCCCTTTGGCTGTAATGATCAAAGCAAACAATGAGAATGAGTCTAATAGCAATCCTAGCCTCTAAGACAACTAATCCCTTAGGCAAAGAAAGCTAAAAGCATAGATGAGTTGGTTCAGGCATTTCATAGAACACCTTCCGGCATGAAATGCCTATAGCTCTATGTTTGAGAGGCCAACTCAAATATAGCTTTAAAAACACCAAATCTATGCAAGGAAATGATAGATCTAATACTAGACACCTTGGATCTAACTTAATCACTCTATCACCCTAACCCATGAATCTTAGAAGAATCTACTCACTAATCCACATGCTTATTCTTAAACCCATGAGAGATTCAAGCATAAACATATAGAGAAAGAAAGGGATGAGATAAACAATCAAGAACACAAGATGAGATGAGATTAAATCAAAGATGAAACTTTACTCAAAGGTTTTGTTCTTAGATCATAAATAACATAAGTCTCAAACTTGAGTTTATGAGATTTATAGTGGGCTTAAAAGCCCTAAACACATAGAATAAAAATGACTAAAAGCCCTTAGAAGATTAGAGGTCTAAACCAATCAGAATGCTCCAAAGGAAGAAGCTCGGATACCGGTCGGATGACCTTCTTCTAGGCGGGTATGGCTGGCCGGGTATGAGCTTCGTCCGTCGTCAACAGGCCATCAGGCCGCGGCGGGTCTTCTTGGCGGGTGAGGGAGGTCGCCCTGAGCTCATCTCTTCAATCCAACCCGCGGGTAGAAGTGGCCGGGTGAGGGAAGTCGGGTGTCTGCTGGTACGCTGGCTGGAATGGCCGGATGGGGCGTCCGAGTGATCTGGACCGCGTCTTGGCGTCAGCACCATCAGGACGTGCGGGTCCTTCAGGCCTTGTGTGCCTGCCCGGTGACTCCATGCGCGGGTGTGACCGGGTGGGACGTCCAGCGTCCGTCTTCATACGCTGCTTCATCCTCGGGTGGTGCTGGCGCCCGAGCTCGTCTCTTCAGCAGGACGTGCGGGTCGTCTAGGTCGGGTTGAACTGCCCGCCCGTCCTAAGCTTCCAGCACAATCAGTACGTGCGGGTGCTTGTCCCCGGTCGTCCTGGCCGCCCTGAGCTCGCCCAAGCAAGGTTTGATGGTTGGCCTCGGGTGTCTTCACCCGGGTGGCTTGACATGCTTCAACTCAATGGATCATAACTCCTTCAATATTGCTCCAAATGTCTTGAAACCACTTTCATTGGAAAGCTAACTCAGAAAGCCATGTCTCCACCAAATATAAACATCAGAAGATACTTCTAAGGCCTTTGTCCATGTTTATCTTTAAACCTCTCTTTTCATCACCAAACTCCCAAACATCTTCAATATCTCCAAAGTGTGCTCCAACACCTAATAGGGACTTATGAATGCAAAATGAGCCTAAAGATGCCTAAAGCCTAATCTAAATGAGCAAAAATGCATAAGATATGATAACTAAAAACATGTAAATATGCAAGACATCAACTCCCCCACACTAGTCCTTTACTTGTCCACAAGTAAACTTGCAAGGACTAAGGAGGAGAGGTTTGAAGGAGGGACTCATAGCCAAAAGAATGCTCTTCTTAGTTCTCAACTTGATAACCTTGCACAAACATACCAAGTAGCAGGAGCAAAACTCAATCCAACTCTAACTTATCAAGGCCTATCTTAACTCCTTTGATCCCTACACTTACTCATCATGAATCCACAACCCACAATTCCATCTGCCCTCTAACAATCATTAAGCAAACTCAAAAGACTTCTTGCAAATGGTCAAATGGTCCAAGTTATTTGGTTTGGTGGTAGAAGTTTTATTCAAGTGAAACAAGGGGTTCAAGGGATCTTTCAAGGGTGGTTCACTCTCAAAACAAGTAGCCTTGACATTGCACATATATATCTAAGAAAGGGATCAACTCATGCATACAATGCTCAATCTCCATTGTTCTACCCTTTCCCAAAATACATAGATCACATCTTTATTCCCAATGCCAAAATGCCACTCACATCTCACCCAAAGATTTCCCCAAATGCTCAAGATATTTTCTCATTTGAAACTCCTTCTTAATGAAGTCTACAAGGAATTTACATTTCAAACTCTTTTCAGCTCTTTCTAGATATTGCTAGCCCCTTTCATTATTATTTTTTTCTTTCTTTCTTTTCTCTTTTTTATGGGGCCAAGACTTTTCAAACTATTTGGAGCTTACAATCTTTCATTCCTCTTATCCCTTCTAGACTTAATCACTTATAACAATAGAGTCTCATGAGTCAACCTTTTCTTTCATAAACCTTTCATTTCCTCAAGATCATACCATACAACACTCACCCCATCCTAGAAGCTAGACATTAATGAGTGTCTAATCTAGCTAAAATGGAGATCAAGCATTGTCGTTCCCAATACTCTCAACATTATGCACATGTAAAGCTTTCCAAAGAAGGCCTCACTCAACAAATAATGAAAGCTTGAAAGGAGGTAAGGGTTTGGAGTGGAGTGCCACTTGAGCTTGTCCAAAAGATAGACAAAGAATGGGAGGACAGCTCAAGTGTTCTATCCATGACTTAGTACACAAGGGACCATGAGCAAGAGACTAGAGTCTAAATATGACAGGAGCAAACTTCAAAGAGATGGCATCAATCAATCAAATAAGCTTTAGGAAGAGATTTCAAGGAAAAAAAGTTTACAAGCCATCCTAAGATTGCTCAAGCTACTTACTATGCTTATGAAGGGTATCACTTTAAGAACTTAGCATGAGCATCTTTACAAGGCAACTATCATCCTTGTCCCCTTATGCATGATGCAACCTATATGATGATTTTTTTTATTTTTATGCAAGTGAATGATCTAGACTCAATCCTAATGCAACTACATGATTCTTTTGTGCTTTTCAAATTTTTCAAATTTTATGGCTTTTCTATGCAATAACTATCTACAAATGCATGCTTATGACATAAAACACAAGATGATCATAACTTGGCACCTCCCCACACTTAATTCACACAGTCTCTGTGTTTGTTAAATGTTGAGAAGGGCCCAAAGGAAGAAAAATAAAGCTAAATGAAATGATGAATGGTATATACAATGATAGGGTGTTGGAGTACCTCTATGGAGCATGGGAAGAGGCTGATGCCTCACCCTCAGACTCATCTTCATCAGCAGTGGTGCTTAGGCTTGGTGACTTGTTTCCGGACGCGGATGGGGCGATGTAGGGGTTCCTCAAGCTGGAGGGCTTGCTTCTCGGTTTGTGGTGCGTTTGGGTCGAGAAGGGGTAGAGGAAGTGGTGCAAGGAAAGTCTCAAGATCGAAGTCCTCAGCCTTGCAGCCTGCTACAGCTCCTTAGTCAGAACATCAGCAACCTTTCTCATGAACTTAGCTGAAGCTTCAGCTTGTCTCTTCACAGTTTTCCTCAATTCCTTGCACTTCTTGGTGAGCTTGAAGATGGTCCTATCTTGAGCTCTGTTCCACCTTTGCAGTGTGCTAATCTGGTCATGAGCTTGGCGAATGGGACCAAAAGGCAGAGCACCTGTGCATTGCTCAAACATATAGCGAGGAGGACCAAAGAGATGAGCTGTGGCTCGGCTTGAGTATCCCTGATCAAACTTAGCTGCCTTTGCTGCTGCTTTCATTCATCTTCAATGTCATAGGGCCAAGAGCTCCATGACTGCCCAGGAGATGCTGCTCACTGATATCAAAACTCATAGTACCTGGTGTGCTCAAAGTAGTGAGCTCATAGTTAGGGAGAAGCAGCTCAACTGTGGTGGGGCCTCAAGTCACGAAAACACACTTCCCATCGATCTTCCAGAGAAGTAATGAGCTGACTTTAAGTAGGTGAGATCAATGAAAGAGGGACCGGATGCATCATCTCCCAAATCAATACCCTGGTGCAAGCAAAGGTGTGATCGCCGCCATTCCAATCTGAGCCTCTCGATCCTGCTTGTCCAAGCATACTCCTTGTAGTACATAAGGCTTCACAAAGTATCCAACCATACCAAATTCAGCGTAGAAATCAGTGGGAACTTCAGGTAGGTGAGGAGGTAAGGCAAAGTGTTGGATGGCCTGGTGCATGAGGTTCAAGTCTTCCATTCACGTTGCTTTGCTCCTTCCTTGGGTAGATGGTGGACAATCAGCCTATGGAGGTAGCGGACTGATGGATGTCTGATAGATGCATTCTTGTCTCTGCTGGACACCCTATCCTTGCCTGATAAGAACTTGTAAGTGAAGTGGGCAAGTGTCTTTCCTTTAGAAGTCCTTTCAGCTTAGGCAAAGATGACTCCTTCAAATCCTTGAGGCCTAGCACCTCTCCAATCTCAGTGAAGGTCATGAAATAAGGCTTCCCATCTATCTTGAAGCTGATTCTTCCCCACCCTTGTTCCTCATGTTGAGAAGAGTGGAATGTGACCTCCAAGGATGCCAAGAATTGGCAAGAGACTTCTTTATATGTTGGGTGAGCCATTGAATAGAAGCTGTCCATGTTCATGAGAGCAAGCAAATCCTTTATGTCTTGGTCAATTTCTAGCTCCCTCATTAGCCTCTCATCAGCAAATCTGGTTGGAGGCCAAGATACTCCTTGCCTCATCTGCTCCAATAGTTCAACTTCAGTCGGCTTCCTTTGTCGATCTCTACGAGGGTTGAAACCTAACTTTTCGAAAGTTTCTCGCTCAGCCTCACTTTCATTGAGAGGATGCTTCTTCAACAGTTGTATCTACTGGCACCAAGGGTGGAGGTGCCAATTGCTTTGGGTTTGGTGCTTTGATTCTGATCTTGGTGGGAAGTTTGGGTTTCAGCATCTTTCTTTGTGTTCTTCTCCAAAACAAGAGGTCCCACATGAGATCTTGGAGCTCTAGCTTTGAAGGAGTGCTCTATCATCACCAACAGCCACCCTCCATCTTTCTTGGCTTTCTTGTAAGCAGCATCAAGCACTCTCTCATCACTAGCCAACCTCTTGCCATCTTCTTGGCTTTCAAGCATCATCAAGCACTCTCTCATCACTAGCCAAACTCTTTGCCATCCTCCTTGCTAGTCTTATTACCAACATCAGCCACTCTTTTCCTTCATCCTTGTGTTGCTTTGCTGCCCCATCAACCAAACTGTGTCTAGCCTTCTTGGCTTGTGCCTTCTCTCTCAACATAGCCAGAGCTTGTTGCTCACGCTTCCTCGGATTCAGGCATAGAGCCTAACGCTTTTCGAACTTAGCAGTGTGGTTCTTAAGAGCCTCGGCCTTCTCTTGTGCAATCAGTTTCTCATCTTTCCTTCCCATTGGAACCTGAAAAATATCAAGACTTGGACAAGATAAAGCACAAGGAAGAGAGAATATGCTGAAAAGAGAAAAGATGGAATGAACACTTGCAAACCTAGTCTAGAACCAGCAACCTAGCAAGACTATCAAAGTAACCAAGCTCCCAAGTTCACAAGATGCAAATTTTTTTTTTTTTTTTTTTTTATGAACAAGGGAACTTAATCAAGTTGAAATCCAAGTAAACACATCAAGCCAGCTGAAATTGAATGCTAAACAAGCTCTAGAATATCAATTCAATCAACCTAGACCATAATCAACCAAAAGCAAGAGCTTTTCAAAACCCCAAATCTCATGAACCCTAATTTGCCAAAGTTCAAATTAATCTCAATTCCACCATGAAATCAACTACCCAGCATGATATACAAGCAATCCCTAGTCTAATTTACAAGAAATTAGCAAGAAAAGCTCAAATTTCAAGTTCAAATTTTAGGGTTCATGAGGGTTACGAATTTGAACTTAGAGATACCATACCTTGCTTTGGATGAAGGATAAAGATGAAAGGGTTCAAGGAATTAGGTCTAGGGAGGAAGGTCTTGATGTGGGAAGAAGAAACTTGTGATTTGGTTAATATTTGGCAAAGTTATGGAAATTTTGTCTTGGAGGCTGTGAGAGGATTTTGATGTGAGGAAGAAGATGGAATGAGGAAAGAGGGGTGGCCTAGGGTTTTAAAATGTTCCTGGGTCAGGATGGTTCTGGGCGGGCTTAGGTGGGTTTGGGTCGGAAATAAGGGAAGAAACACTTACCTGGGCCGGGTCGCTCGGTCGCCACGGGTGAAAATGTGACGCTGGTGCTGGGGCGTCGGACGACGGGTATGTACACCCGCTGCTCCCTTCGTCCCGCGGCGGGTGTCGGTCCGTAGGTCCACCCGGTGCTCGCCCGTCCCGCGGGCATTGCGTCCCGTAGTCCACCCGGTATGCAGTGATCCGCTCATCCGTCCGGCTGATTTACCCGCGGCGGGTGCATGTCCTGAGGATCACCTGGTAAGTTTCCCTGCTGACGACTCAGGCTGGGTGGTGCGCGCCCCAAGCGTAGGTCTGCTGGGTATCCCGTCCCGCTCGTCCGTCCGTCCTGATTGATTCACCCGCGGGTGCCGTGTCCCGGGTAGACAACCCGGTGCTTCGGCCCAAACCTCCAAGTCTGAATTTCACCTTTTTTTTTTTTTTCTTGATCTCTGAACCAACCCACTTCCTTTCATGTCTCTTTCATCTCATAACCGCAGTGAACTCATCTCCAAAACTCCCAATCTAGCCCCATCATCATTCAAAGGACTTTTGATGAAAAATAAAAGAATCTAATGCAATATGTACAAGGATAACCATGGGACTTCCTCCCAAGTGAGCTTGTTTAAAGTCACTAGCTTGACTTTGCCTCCTTTGAGGTTAGGCAAGGGGAGCATCAGAGAGTGGGGTTGATGTCCCATCCTCCTTTGGTACTGTGGCCATGTATCCTTGAGTCTTTGGCCATTCACTGTGAAGTCTCCACCATCCTTGTCCCAAAGCACAATGGCTCCATAGGGTCTCACTTCTTTGATCACAAATGGACCAGACCACCTTGACTTTAGCTTTCCTGGAAATAGCTTCAGTCTAGAGTTGTAAAGAAGCACTTGATCTCCTACCTTGAACTCTCTCTTGAGGATGTGCCTGTCATGGAAGGCCTTTGTCTTTCCTTGTAGATCCTTGAGTTCTCAAAAGCATCCATCCTTATCTCATCCAGCTGAGTTGAAGAAGTCTTTTCCTCTTGATGTCAAAGTTTAGAAGCTTCACAGCCCACAATGCCTTGTATTCAAGCTCAACTGGCAGGTGGCAAGACTTTCCATAGACAATGTTGAAGGGAGTGGTGCCTAGAGGAGTCTTGAATGCTGTTCTATATGCCCAAAGAGCATCATCAAGCTTGGCTGACCAATCCTTCCTCTTGGTTCCTACAACCTTTCCAAGATCCCTTGATTTGCTTGTTGGAGACTTCCACTTGGCCACTAGTTTGAGGGTGATAAGGTGTTGCAACCTTGTGCTTTACTCCATTCCTCTTGAGAAGACTCTCAAATACCTTGTTGATGAAATGTGAACCTCCATCACTTATGACCACTCTTGGAACTCCAAATCTTGGGAAAATAGTGCTCTTGAACATTTTGACCACTACTCTTGAATCATTTGTAGGACTTGCTATTGCTTCCACCCACTTTGATACATAGTCCACAGCCACCAAAATGTATTTGTTGCCATGAGGAGGGAAGGGTCCCATGAAATCAATCCCCCAAACATCAAACACTTCCACTTCAAGGATTGGGTTTTGAGGCATCTCATTTCTTTTAGTAATGTTCCCACTCCTTTGGCAAGAGTCACATTTTGAAATGAAGTCTCAGGAGTCCCTGAACATGTGTGGCCACCAAAATCCAGCTTGTAACACCTAGAGACAGTCTTGAATGGAGCAAAATGGCCTCCATAGGAAGATCCATGGCATGTGAGAGGATTCCTTCAACTTCTTCTTCAGCCACCACTCTTCTATAAATCTGATCCTTGCATAGGGTGTAGAGGTATGGTTCATCCCAATATATCTCTTCACATCTTTGTAGAACTTCTTCTCATCACTGCAAGTCCCAATGGTTCTTTCCAGTGGCTAAGTAGTTAACCAAATCAGCATACCAAGGTCCGTTCTTCAGCTGCCTTAACCTCTTCAATTTTTTTCCAGTCTCAATGGCTGCTACCACTGACATGATGGCTAGGACGTGCTCTTCTCTGAGGCCCTCATCAATAGGGATTCCACCTTCAATTCTCAACCTGGACAAGTGATCAGCAACTCCATTCTCAATCCCTGGCTTGTCTCTAATCTCCAAGTCAAACTCTTGAAGCAAAGGATCCACCTTAGTAGTCTGGCTGGCATCCTTCTTTGCTAGAGATGTCTCAAAGCCGCATGGTCAGTATACACAATGACCTTAGAACCCACCAGGTAGCTTCTGAATTTTTTCAAAGCGAAGAATGGCCAGCATCTCCTTCTGTTGTGGCATACCTCATCTGTGCATCATTCAATGTTTGGCTAGCATAATAAATGACATGAGTTTTGCCATCCTTCTTCTGCCCAGACAGCCCCAACAGCAAAATCACTAGCATCACACATTATCTCAAAGGAGGTCCCAATCAGGTGGCTGAACAATGGGAGCACTAACAAGGTCACCCTTTATCTTCTTGAAAGCCTCAAGACAATCTTCATCAAAGCTGAAAGCAGCCTCCTTGCACAGCAACTTGGTCATTGGTCTAGCAATCTTTGAGAAGTCCTTGATGAATCTTCTATAGAATCCAGCATGGCCCAGAAGCTCTGATGTCTTTCACTGTCTTTGGTGGGGCAAGCTGACCATCACCTCAATCTTAGCTTTGTCCACTTCAATACCCTTTTCTGAAATCTTGTGTCCCAGCACAATCCCTCTTTGACCATGAAATGACACTTCTCCCAATTCAGCACTAGGTTGGTGTCTTCACATCTCTGTAGGACCCTGCACAAGTTGGACAAACAAGCAGAAAGCGAAGATCCGTAGACAGAGAAATCATCCATGAATACCTCCACTATATCCTCAATGAGATCGAGAAGATAGACATCATGCACCTTTGAAAGGTTGCTGGAGCATTACATAACCCAAATGGCATCCTTCGATAAGCAAAGGTGCCATAGGGGCATGTGAATGTTGTCTTCTCTTGATCATTGGGATGTATGGGGATTTGGAAGAACCCTGAATACCCATCAAGAAAACAATAGAAAGGATGGTTTGCAAGTCTCTCAAGCATTTGATCAATGAATGGCAATGGAAAGTGATCTTTTCTAGATGCTGAGTTGAGCTTTCTATAATCAATACACATCCTATGGCCAGTTATGGTTCTAGTTGGTATCAATTCATCCTTGTCATTTTAACCACAGTGATACCACCCTTCTTTGGAACTACATGCACAGGAGATACCCATTTAGAATCTGAAATAGGGTAGATAACACCAGCATCTAAGAGCTTGAGAATCTCCTTCTTTACAACATCTTTAAGGTTAGGATTCAACCTCCTTTGATGTTCTATAGGTCATTGATTCATCCTCTAGATGTATCCTATGCATGCACAAAGAAGGTGATATCCCTTAATATCATCTAGTGAGTATCCAATGGCTTTTCTAAACCTTTTAAGTGCATTTAAAAGTTGAAAGCTCAAGTTCAATAAGTTCACTACTCACAATGACAGGATATGTCTCATTAGGGCCTAGAAATCGTACCTTACACCATGGGGAAGAGGTTTTAGCTCCACTTTTGGTGCCTTGAGCTCACCCAATCATCTTGTTTGGTGTTCTCTTGTTGAGTGGCTGAAACAGCTTGATGCCTCTTGTTTAAGCTCCTCATACTGGCCTCTATCAGCAATCTTCTTTGAGAATCCAGCATGGCTGCAATAGCCTCACTCTCCTTGTTCTCAACCACTTGGACCTCTTTATCCACTGTCAAAGCATGCTGCAAAGGGTCCTCTATTGTCAACTCTCCACGTGCCAATTCCTCAAGGAGCTCATCAGCAAGAGCTTCCATCTCCTCTATGTAGAACACTTGGCCTTGCACAGTTGACCTCTTCATTACCTCGTTGACATCAAAATGGAGTGTGCTCTTTTCCCAAATGAAGATCAATCTTGCCTTCCTTCACATTGATAAGGGCTCCTGCTGTGGCTAAGAATGGTCTTCCAAGGATCAAGGGTCTCTAGCTTCTTCATCCATCTCAAGAACAACAAAATCAGTGGGGATTTCACAATTTCCCACCATTACAGGAGGTCTTCAAGGATACCAATGGGGAATTTGACTGGCGGTCAGCAAGCACCAAAGAGAGTTTGCACTTCTTGTATTGGCTAAACCCAAGCTTCTTGGCAACAGATAGAGGCATGAGACTGACACTAGCTCCCAAATCACATAGACATCTCTCAAACATTAAAGGACCAATGGCACAAGGTAGAGTAAAGCAGCCTGGATCCTCTAGCTTCTTAGGGATTGTCAATCTCTGGATGATGGCACTGCACTCATGAGTAAGAACCATCATGCCTTCCATTTCCTTCTTCTTGGCAGCCACAGCATCCTTCAAGAACTTGCTGTATTGAGGAACAAGCATGAAGGCATCAATGATTGGCATTGTAACTTGAACTTCACTCAATTGCTTCTCAAAAGTGCTTTGTACTTCTCAAAGTTGCCTCTTGAATCTTCCAGGAAATGGCAGCTTAGGTTCATAGGAGGAGGAACAAAGAGACTCCTTTGTTGGAGTAGTAACTTCACCATGCTTTGGTGTTTGCTTCTCCAACCTTTCCTTTTCCCTTAGCTTCAACAATCTTTTCTAAAATCTCCTCATCAACTTTCTCATCCACAATCACAACATCATCATCAATGTTGATAGCCACCCCACTTAGTTTCTCACCATCCTTGGGGAGAGTTCTTGGAGGTAGCTCTCTACCACTTCTCAAAGTGATTGCCTTCATTGGTTCTTTGGGGTTTTGCTCTGGCTTTCCTGGTAATGTTCCTTGTTGGCGACTTGGCTGAGAGTTCATAGAAGCAAATTGATTCTCCAAAGCTCTAATCTTGTTGTTTAGCTCAGTGTAGCTGCTGTCTATCTTGGAGTGAACAGTCTTGAACTCATGGCCAATGTCTTTGGCTGCTCTAGCTTGACCTTCCAACAATTGTTTGAACATAGCTTCCATAGATGAATCTGGAGCTTTAGCTTGGAGGAGCTACCTTGAGCTTGAGTAGATTGATTGCCATGGTTTGCAAAACCAGGAGGAGGATTCTGCCTAGGCTGGTAGCTCCCTTGTTGAGTGTTTTGCTTTGGTTGATAACCTCCTTGCTGGTTGTTGGGGTAACCTCCTTGCTGGTTGTTGGGGTAAGACCTTTGCTGGTAATTGTTGTACTGAAAGTTAGGCTCCTTCCTGTACCAAGAACCATTGTTGTTGATGAAGCAAAGCTCTTCTTGCCCTTCTAACCCTTCAACTTCATTAACCTTAGGAGGAGTTTCTTGATTTGGACCACCCACAAAGTGAATCTGTTCCTGCTTGGCTTGTTAGCAATCAGCAAGTCTATCTTCTCTTGCAAGGATTTTATTTCCTTCTTGGTCTGGTTGTCATCAGCTCTGGTTGTTCTATCAGCCCTGTCATGTTCTCCACTGCACTGAATCACTCTTGACCATGTTGTCCACCAGCTCCTCAGCATCTTCAGACCTGCCCAGGAAGAAACCATTGCTTGCTGTATCCAATCTTGCTCTAAACTCAGGAAGGCACCTCTATAGAATGTGCTCAGCAAACTCTCCTTTGAGAAGCCATGGTGTGGGCACTTAGCTTGATATCCCTTGAACCTTTCCCATGCTTCACTAAAGCTTTCCAAGTTCTTCTGGAAACTAGAGATCTCATTCCTCAGCTTGGCTGTCCTTGATGTGGAGAAAATTTCTCCAAGAAGGCCTTCTTACAATCATCCCAAGTGATGGAGTCACTAGGTAGAGATTTCTCCCATTGCGTGCCTTTGTCTCCCTAGAGAGAATGGAAACAACTTGAGCTGACAGGCTTCTGACACACCATTGGTCTTGGACAAGCCACAATAGCTATCAAACTTGTCCAAGTGATCAAATGGGTCTTCTACAGCCAAGCCATGGTACTTGTTGTTCTCAATCACATTCAACAAGCCTGACTTGATCTCAAAGTTATTAGCTTCCACAGCTGGTGCACGGATGCCCGTCCCCTGCCATGAATGTGAGGACGGTCATATGTGCCAATGGCTCTACTGCCTGGTGTTGTTGTTGCTGGCGCTGTGGTCTAAGGGTCAGCTCCTTTGACCATTGCCTTCTTGGGGTTGATGATCATCCATCTCAAACCCCAATCTCTGAATGTGAGCCTGTTGTTCTTCTTTCTCCTTCTTGATATTTCCTCTCAAGTGTAGCTATCTCTTCATGGGAACCAGGTTAGTTGCACCCCGCTTCTTGTGTTCATACACCTGAAAATCAAAGGAAATGCAAAAGGAGAATCAATATCACAAGAAAGAAAATGATTTAGTCTCAAGCAAGTGACTAAACCCAATGTCACAATCAACTTAGAATTTGGCAACGGCTAATTTGATGATAGAACTTTTCAGATTCTAATCAAATGATGTAGTATATAAGATTGTCGAACCAGTCCTAAGTGACAATGAAACAGAGGGAATGCAAGCCTATGCTCAATCTAAATGCAACCATTAGAGAGAATGATGATTAAACTAGAACATAAGCAAAACACAACAAAAGCAAACTTTCTTTCTTATGAGGAGAGGAGACCCATGGGTGTAGTGGACTTGATATCAAATGATTAAGCTTCAATCCAAGATGCTAACTTTTCAATCAATCTAATCCTTATGCCTAGACAACTAAACTAAGCAAGCTCTATCCCTAGATGAATGCTCTTTGCCATGATCACCCAAGTACACCAAATCCTTTTGGCTGTAATGATCAAAGCAAACAATGAGAATGAGTCTAATAGCAATCCTAAGCCTCTAAGACAACTAATCCCTTAAAGAAAGCTAAAAGCATAGATGAGTTGGTTCAGGCATTTCATAGAACACCTTCCGGCATGAAATGCCTATAGCTCTATGTTTGAGAGGCCAACTCAAATATAGCTTTAAAACACCAAATCTATGCAAGGAAATGATAGATCTAATACTGTGAACCTTGGATCTAACTTAATCACTCTCTATCACCCTAACCCATGAATCTTAGAAGAATCTACTACTAATCCACATGCTTATTCTTAAACCCATGAGATTCAAGCATAAACATATAGAGAAAGAAAGGGGATGAGATAAACAATCAAGAACACAAGATGAGATGAGATTAAATCAAAGATGAAACTTTACTCAAAGGTTTTTGTTCTTAGATCATAAATAACATAAGTCTCAAACTTGAGTTTATGAGAGATTTATAGTGGGCTAAAAAGCCCTAAACACATAGAATAAAATGACGCCTTAGAAGATTAGAGGTCTAAACCAATCAGAATGCTCCAAAAGGAAGAAGCCTGGATACCTCGGTCGATGACCTTCTTTCTAGCCGGTATGGCTGGCCATGAGCTTAAGGTCTGCCACCAACAGGCCATCAGGCCAGCGGTCTTCTTGGCCGTGAGGGAGGTCGCGTCCTGAGCTCATCTTTCAATCCAACCCGCGTAGGCGGCCGGGTGAGGGAAGCCGGGTGTCCTGGTACCGGGCTGGAATGGCCGGATGGGCCCCGAAAGTGATCTGGACCGCTGTCTTGGCGCCAGCACCATCAGGACGTGCGGGTCCTTCAGGCCTTGTGTGCCTGCCCGGCAGACGGCGCGCCGTGTGGGACCGGGTGGGACGCCCAGTCCGGCCTTCATACGCCGCTTCATCCTCGTGGTGCTACCGGGCCCGAGCCTCTTCAGCAGGACGTGCGGTCGTCTAGGTCGGGCTGAACTGCCCGCGTCCGTCTCTAAGCTTCCAGCACATCAGTACATGGTGCTTGTCCCCGGTCGTCCTGGCCGGCCCTGAGCTCGGCCCGCAAGGTTTGATGGTTGGCCTCGGGTGTCTTCACCCGGGTGGCTTGACATGCTTCAACTCAATGGATCATAACTCCTTCAATATTGCTCCAAATGTCTTGAATCCAACTTTCATTGAAAGCTAACTCAGAAAGCCATGTCTCCACCAAATATAAACATCAGAAGATACTTCTAAGGCCTTTGTCCATGTTTATCTTTAAACCCTCTTTTTTCATCACTCAAACTCCCAAACATCTTCAATATCTCCAAAGTGTGCTCCAACACCTAATAGGGACTTATGAATGCAAATGAGCCTAAAGATGCCTAAAGCCTAATCTAAATGAGCAAAAATGCATAAGATATGATAACTAAAAACATGTAAATATGCAAGACATAACTTCTCGAAGGCCGAAAGTATCGCGGTTTCGCGCCAGTCAACCATATTGGTAGAATATCGAATATGCTGCCTCGCCAGATCTACTTTTGATGAGCACGCACTATTAGCCGCTTAGAGACCGCAATGTAAAGATACAGTGTGCTCTTTGTCCGTTGGCCAACACGGGTGCGCGAAAGAAAATGTTCGAGCGGTTTGACAGCCTCGGCAACCCTGCATTTTAACTTCATTACTAATGGGACGAAAGGTAGGCACTTATCGGGTTTATCGCGAGATGAATCGATGAGGGCAGCCATCACGTCTGCCAACCGCTGTAATTCTCGCCGTTCTT